>MCJB01049211.1:0-41903 GCA_002018475.1 Nicotiana obtusifolia
AATAGTAGATCAGATTTTTTCGTATCGAATTTTGGAAACATATGAAGTATTTATAGCCATTGAAGTACTGAATCTGAATGTTTGCAACCATTCAGATCAGTCACCAGGTTGGAGGTACTGATTCTGAATGTTTGCAACCATTCAGATCAGTCACCACGTTTTGGAGGGAAATTTGAAAAAGAAAATCCGGGAAAAGAAAACGGACCGGTCTGGGTCGCGGGTCAGGGTCGATCCGCGTTAAGTGGATTCTTATTTATTAAATAATTAATTAATTAATTAATTAATTAATTAATTAATTAATTAAATAATTAAGGAAAATTTTGTCCAAAAAGATAATCAATCAATCGATCTTCGACGACGACGACGGCGCGAGGGGTCCTTGCCCCTTCAACCCTTTTAGCAACTAGAGAAGGTGTAATGTAATATATACACCTCTATTTTTCTTTCTTTTCCCGATGTGGGACAAACGCTTTATCAAAGCAAAAAGGGACCTTTTATATTCCCTTTATTTTTATCCTGTCATTTCCCATTCACCTTTATTGATACCCAATGTCATTTCCCATTCACCTTTATTGATACCCAACAACAATGTTCATCTATTTGTCTTTCTAAGGTCATAAATATCATAGCTTTGATAAAGTTAATTTGTTTTTTCAATTGAAATGATGATGTGCATGAGCTTCTATTTTGACACGCCTCATCTCTTTCCAAACAGTAACTTGTTTTTGCAATTGAAATAGTGATGTGCATGAGCTTCTATTTTGACATGCCTCATCTTTTTCCAGAGACTGTTTGTTATATGTTGGAGTCTTTCCCAGAGCCTTTGTTGTATAATAAAATGAGCACTTTCTCTAAACTATACTTTTATTTTTGTTGTGATGTTTTTTGTGACATTTTTATACATTTTAGACTAAACACATAGACAACACCTTAAAGTTGATATTAATTTTCATTTTGACACTCCGTCTTAAGGGTGTTTCATTTGAACACTTTAACTTCTATTAAAGTGTACCAGTTAAGCCACTCACAACTAACCTGACACAATGACCTGGCAAAAAGAACCAATTAAAATATGACACGTGGCATTTGATTATTAAACCACAAATTTTTTTTTGAGAAAACAAAAAAAGAAAAGAAAAACTCTTCTGTTAGATTGTTCTCAGGCCTCCCGTCACTTTCTTCACTGAAACCCCCCAAAGTTATTCTACTTCCCAGACCCCTCCCTCCTATCCGGTATCATCCTCTCCCCGAACTCCTCCCTGTTCTTCTTTTTTCTCCCCTCTCCTAACCCCGCCCCACAAAAAAAAAAAAAAACAAAGCAACCTACATACTATTTTAAGAATTTTTGCCAAATATATATGAAGCCAAAAGCTCCGAAGAAGAAAATGGGGAAGTTGAATGTTAGATTTTGAAGAATTGAACTTCCTTTTATTTTCACCGTCAAGAATCTGAAAGAATTGAAACAAAAATTGGGTTAAACGATTTGCCGCTGGATGATATTGATAAAGCTAAGAGAATGAGAAAATTGTTATTCAAGCTACTATTCTCCAGATATTTTCTTTCCACTTCCTTACTCTAGTGTAAAGAAGAGATGTTATCCAATTACAAAGACCCGGTGACTCATAGTCGAATTATCGTCATGAATTGTTGCTTTGTTTTGTTAATATGATCATCTGATCTGACTTTTATGATTAATACAGTGATCGAAAAAAAGTAAAAGTTGGATTGTTCATGCTGTGAAGAAGGGAAGTTTGCACTGCTGTTTCAATAGCCCCGAGGTCTAACAAAATCTCATTCCAAAAAGAGCTATGATAACTGAGAAAGGGTGAATTGGGATTTTTATTGTTTGCATAACGTTTGGTGGAGAAAATGTTGCCGAGAGGAGGTGGTAAAAGATCAGTACTATAGTGGTCTATGCATGGTATAATAATAATTGAAAAATAGTAAAATGGCAAAGGTTAATATCTGATGGAATCCGATTGTTAATGGGGGAAATCTAAAAATGGAAAATGGGAGTCAAAATGGTATTAAAGGTGAAGAATGGAAGGTTCCGGTGGAGAAGAGACGGTGTTACGTTGGAAAGGTGCGTAACGGTGGTTGAGAGCAAAGGAGCAAGGAGAAAGAAGAAAAAGTAACTTAAAAACAAGAAGAAAAGTTTGTATTCACGCTCTCCCCAGAGGTGAGATACACACACTATGACATGTCCATTTTGATAGGTGTTAAGAGTGTTCAATTGGAACATCCCTAAGATGGAGTGTCAGAACAAAAATCGGTGTCAACTTTAAGGGGCTGTCTTTGTGTTTGGCCTACATTTTATGGTGTTTAGCAATTGATCTTTACCTTGCTTCATTCTGATTCTTCAGTCTCTGGAGCAAGTTGAAGTGGAATATGTCCCCGAGAAGGCAGAGTTAGATGGCGAGTTGGATGAGGAATTCAAGAAGGTCTTTGAGAAATTCTGTTTCGAGATGCTACTGGTTCTGAGGTATAAAGTGCTTCATTGTTGGTATACGATGCTGTGTGAACTAGTTTCAACTGAACTATGTTATGCCTTCGATCTTCTTTATCGTTCAAGGTGTTGAAATTTATTCCTGACATCAGTTCTCATTTTTTACCATTTGCATAACTTTTTATTGGAATACCAGGAGAACGATAAAATGGACGAGAGTGCTGCTGATGCAGCCTTAAAGAAAAAGGCTTATTCAGATTCATAGGAAGAGCAGGACGCTCAGCCGAAGGAGAAGGGTATTTCTAACAAAAAGAAAAAGGTCCATCTCAGCTTCTGTTTGCTGATTTTGTTAGTTACTTCTATCTGCTTACCTCGAGTAGATTTAACACTGAATTATTTCTCCCTGATAAAAGAAAAGAGACTGAATTGTTTCTCCATTTCAGCTTCAACGTAGGATGAAGATTGCAGAACTGAAACAAGTCACCACCCGGCCTGTATGTTGTTGAGGTGTGGATAGTCAAACATTATTATTATTTTGTTCTGATACACGCCAACAATACATTATGATCATTTATCCTATGCAGTTTGGTTTCCCTGCAAATTTCTCTGCCTAAAAAGAGGTTGTACCTCTTGTGGGCAGTCCATAATTGAGGGTTTCCTGCTCTTATCCTTTCAGAGTTATGCTGGTGCCGCCAAGTCCCTTTGGAGTTCCTTGTCGTGCCTTTTCTAATATCTGCTTTGTCTTTGGCCGTGCTTCAATTTCTATGCTTTAAATCATTTCGAACGTGAAACTTTATAGATATTATTGCTATGAAACAAGTTGAAATGCTCACCCATAAGGTAGTTGATATATTCCTCTTCGTAAATTTGTCTTGGGCAGGGCAAAAGAAAATCTTATTTCTTTCCATTATCCTCCTCCTATTAACTGACTCCCTGTCCGAGGAGTCGAAGAATCCTACCTAAAAGTTGACCAGATCTAGGCATGAACCTCATACCAAGACCTTTTCCATACATAGTCCCGATTGAAGGGTCAGCATAACATGGAATGAGATCTTCTTATGAGACTAAGTCTGCTCTTGTTTAATGTCACAACCATCTTCATAGAACCAGCCTTTGCATGAGTAATGCAGGTTCTTTCCCACTCTTGACAGTGTAACATTTGTTTCTCGTGCATCCGGCATCTTACTCCTTTCTATTATCCTCCTACAATATACTGAGCAATTGCCCACACGAGTCCCTGAATCCTACCAAAAGTTGACCAGATCTGGGCATGAATCTCATACCCATACCTATTCCATACATAATCACAATTAAAAGTTCACGTAAAGGAGATGAAATCTTGTTATGATAATAAGTTTGTTGTTTTTTAATGGAGTTGCCATCATCGTCATCATAATCATCTTCATCATCTTTTCCTTCTCCTCGGACTGGAATCAGTCTTTGCATGATCTGATGCAGGTTCTTTTGCACTCTTGGATAGTTAAACTTTGATTTCTCGTGTATTTGGCGTCTTGCTCGTCTTCATCCGACTACAGCCATCCATTTCTGTATGTAAATTCCAGTTCTAACTGATGATTATTTTACTCATTGATGTGTTATATGTCGTTTAGGTATGGGACGCTACTGCAGCAGACCCTAAGCTATTGGTGTATCTGAAATCTTACCAAAATACTGTTCCTGTTCCACGACACCGGAGTCAAAAACGAAAATTGTTGCAGGTCAGTTATCACTGCTAATTCATATATTAGGTTGCCAAAAAAATAATTCAGGTTCCCAATGATAGTGCAGATATTTTTTACCTCTTCCACACATGTAACAATTAATAAGGATAGAACTTGGTTAAACAGGAGGGTTTGGCTTGGGAAGGGGGTGACGGATAAAATCAATGAAGTTTGTCTTATATGTATATATGTGGTTCTTGCAGGAGAGCGGCCTTGGCACTGGTGGAGCCTCAAACATGTAGGTCTTTGACAAATGGGATTTTCATGATTCTATCTTTGTGTATTTGTGGGTTGGGGTTGTAGGGTTTCTCTGTTTATTGGTGTGGGTTGGTCAAAAGATATTTCTTTCACTTTTCAACAAAGCATTTCGAAAAGTATAGCTGCATTAAGTACCTTCAAGTTCGAGTAACTAAATGTTCCCCCACTGCAGAAATCAAATTATTTTAGTTGTCTTTGCATTTTTCACAGCTTGAAGTGGCTAAATCAATTGCTATTATCAGCCAGTGTGGTCATCCAAGCCATTCACTAGTCCTTTGGATACGATATTATTAATTTCTCTTTCTTGTATTACGTTTCTATCTCATCAAGCCTTGAATATAGTTTTCAGGGGAAACGTGGTATCGAGAAACAGCCGTTTCAACTGCCTGACTTTATAGCTGCGAGAGGAATTGAGAAAATTAGACAAGTACAGTGAACTTTGCACCATTACTTATATATTCCTTGCTCAGGTGGCCTCGTGAAATAGGAATATGTTATATAAACTAAACTTATTTTAGATGTTAATGGAACCCAAGGCAGAAAATTCTGAGAGTCTGTATTAATTTTCTGAACTTTTAAAAACTACTGGCATCAAGAAATGATGGCCTTCATTTCAGCATCACATCAAGACGTGTGATAATGAATGAATAATGTCAATGCCTCAGTAGCTATATAAAATCCATCAACGTATTTGTTGTTGAAGTAGTGTAAAGATAAAGCATAATTCAACAAAAAGAAGACGCTGTCTACAAATTTCTTGATGATATACTTTCTTATATTGATTGCTCTTGGTATGGCCCTAGAAACCCAGTCCTTTTAATTTGAAAAAAGATAGGCTCCAATTATGTTAGTAAACAGATATGATAAGTATTTACCTGGAACGACACATTGTGTTCAAAAATATTTTTGTTTGGGAAGATGCAGTAAATGATTATTTTCTGCTAGTATGTATTGTTCATTGTTTATGCTTGACCTTGTTTTATAATCTTGTTTGTTCTCTTTGTGTAGGCTTACATTGAAAAGGAAGACAGTAAGAAGCTTAACAAAAGCAGCAGGAACGAATGCAGCCAAAAATGGGAAAGATGGATATTGATTATCAGGTTTCCCAATTTTCTTTAATTCATTGATGATTACTGAACCTGACAAATAATTCATGCCGTGTCAAGTGCATGGAAACTTCTGGTTAAATTGTTAATTGCTGTACTATTCTGCTGAGTCTCCAGATCATGTTATGCAAGTTCTCCATGATGCCTTTTTTAAGTATCAGACTAGACCAAAATTGACTAGCCCTGGGGATCGCCATATTACAAAAGAAAGGAGTTTGAGGTACATAATTTCTCTTTCACATTGTTGAATTGACTTATGCCTCTTTTATGTCTTGCTTGCTTACAGCTTTGATCATTCTCTGCCTTCTGGTATTTTATCAAATTCCTGAGAATAGTAATGCCACAGTTTTTGTTGATGTACTCTTATATGACCATGTTTAATGCTTGATTCATTGGGCTATAACGTGTTAGATTTTTTTTCCGACATCTGCATCATATCTTGATTTCTATATGCAGGTGAAGTTGAGGGAGATGAAACCTGGGACTTTGTCTCAAGAACTGAAAGAGGCTCCTGAAGGCACTCCTCCTCCTTGGATGATCAATATGCAGGTTAGTTAGCATAAATTGAATCACTGTTTTATTGGGGGTGATCATTTTTGTTCCCCTTAAGTCTCTTGTCTTCTTGCTAGTTCGCATTGCTAACACTTTTCTTCAACTCACAATTTGCTGTTGCAGAGATATGGTCCTCCACCCTCTTATCCTCAATTGAAGATTCCTGGACTCAATGCTCCTATTCCACCAGGAGCCACGTTTGGCTATCACCCTGGAGGTTGGGGTAAACCGCCTGTTGATGAAGTAAGTTCCAAAACTTTTCAGTTTATTGGAACCTTTTATATCCTCCGTATCACATTGTGAAAGATGGTGTCTTTTGCTGAAATTGTTTATTGTTCTTGACAATTTTTTCCTTATTTGTTTGACATAGTATGGGCGCCCTTCATATGGAGATGTCTTTGGTGTGCTCCAACAAGACCAGTCCAACTATGAGGTATGCCTACTTGTATTATCTTTGCTGGAGTTATTTCTTTCTGGAAGTAAGTTCCTGGGGTAACATTTTGCTTCAATGTAGTTCCAGACCAACTAAAATGCAAATCATTACCTATAAATAATTATGTATTTTTGGAAATGCACCAATTTAAAGTTTGTGAAACTTACCAGAGGTGTTCGTAACCATGAATAATTCCGAAATAGCTAAGAAACATCGCATGTAGGAGTGCGTGATATTTCATGATTTTTTCATGAAATTCAAGTATGTGGTCCTTGTACTTGGTGTAGCCATGTGTTCTTGGATCCTATTTTTTGCTTGATGTGGTCCCTAATTACGTTCGTCGTGCCATTTATGGTCATGCTTAGGATGAACCTGTTGATAAGACTAAGCATTGGGGTGACTTGGAGGAAGAGGAAGAAGAGGAAGAGGAAGTGGAAGAAGAGATGGAGGAAGAGGAACTGGAAGATGGTATTCAGTCTGTTGACAGCCTTTCGAGGTAGTACTTGATCCAAACCTTTTTTTAATCATACAAAATCTATAGAAAACTTGTATTAGCTCAACTGTCACTGTTCCCTTAATTTTCTATTCTCCTTTCTAATCTGTACATGCACTGCGGAAGCAATCTTTAAGAGCCTGTTTGGAAAACACCTAGGAATTGGAATTGGGTGTAATTGTGTTGGGTGTAATTATACAGTTTGACATGTTTGTTTGGCCAAGTAATTACTTGGTGAACATGGAATTGAGTGTATTTGGAGGGGTGTAACACTCTCCAATTCTCAAGGGGAGGTGAGAATTGGTGGTAATTACACTGTGTAATTACAAGGTTGCTTTTTTGTTTCTTTCCTTTTTGTTTTAATTTAATTTATTTTCTTTGTAACTTTTTATTTATATTTTTAAAATTTTTAAATTTAATTTTACTTTTTAATTTCTTTTGAAATTTTAATTTTTTTTTTTTTTTATACATTATTTATCGTTTATTTCTCTACTTATACTTCTTGTGATTCCATATAATTGCTTATATTTTATTTTTTATTTATTTTATTATTCTATTTTTGAAATTACACCTCATAATATTAGAAATAATGAATCATGACCCAGAATGCCTTCTTGGTCGAAGAGCCCCTTTTTTTACTAGTAAGGACGCAGGAAGCAAAAAAACTTGCGCGAAGGACGTTTTCTTCTCTGCCCTCTCCTCTCCAAAGGCCAAGGGAGAGACTGCATCCCTTTCCTTCGGTAGCTCTTTTGGTTTCCCAAGGATAGCGGTAGGGGATTTAGACGACTTAGCTACAAGTCCAAAAGCAGCAGGAAGGCAAGCAGCAAGGCAAGAAGGCTGTTATTAATACGACTAGTCCGAGAGCTAGCAAGGCAGGAAAGAGATTAACGATTAGTTCTATCCCTCTCTTTCCGTACCTTCGCTTAATTCACCAATTTTACTAACAACAAGGGCTCAAATAGCAATGGATACCATTATTCCAACAGCTAGACCCTTCTTTGATCTAAAGATATAGATTCTCAATTCCTAATTGCTGTGACGCGTAAAATAGAATACTAAAAAATAATCATTATCAAAATACTGGAAAGAAAAGAGTAGACAAGGAATGAAAATAGATCCTTGTTCTATTAACAAACTTGGCATATGATAGTGATGCAATTAAAGTGAATTTTGTTGTTGGATGTGATTATAAACTTATTATGTTTTTTAATCTTTAGTAGTGGAACTTACTATTATTATGTTGAATTTGATATATGTTAAACTATTTTTTTTTTTTGGATTTTGAAATTGTGTTATATTCATGGTTCTACTTTATTTGTTTTAGTAGTATTGGCTCACATTGCATGTTGTTCATTTTTTAGTTAGAATTGATAGATGAGTTTTGTCAAACATTTGAATAATGTTATGATATATTTATAAATATTAATTTATTTTATCAAACATGAGCAGGACGGTGGGTGGGGACTCGGACCATTTTTCGGTTATGATGGAGTTGCATAAAGGGTCGGCACTCCGTCCTTTTTTGTTTGCTCTGGTGATGGACGTACTGACGCCACATCTAAGGGGAGATGCCGTGGTACATGTTATTTGCAGATGATATTGTATTGATTGACGAGGCGCGAGACGGTGTGAATGCGCAATTAGAGGTATGGAGGTAGACCCTGGAATCTAAAGGTTTCAAGTTGAGCAGGACCAAGACATACTTGGAGTATAAGTTCAGTGGCGAGACTCAAGGAGAGGAAAGGGAGGTGAAGCTGGAGTCGCAGGTAATCCTTAGGAGAAGGAGCTTTAAGTACCTTAGGTCTATTATTCAGGGGGATGGGAAGATTGATGAAGATGTCACACATCGTATTGGGGCGGGATGGATGAAACTTAGACTCGCTTCAGGTGTTTTGTGTGACAAGAAGGTGCCACCGAAACTTAAGGGTAAGTTCTACAAAGTGGTCGTCAGACCAACGATGTTGTATGGGGTCGGTGTTGGCCAGTCAAGATCGCTCATGTCCAGAAGATGAAGGTAGCAGATATGAGGATGTTGAGATGGATGTGCGGGCACACGAGGTTAGATAGGACCAGAAAATGATATTATTCGCGACAAGGTGGGTGTGACCCCTATTGAAGACAAGATGCGGGAAGCGCGGCTCAGGTGGTTTGGTCATGTGAGGAGGAGGAGCACATACGCCTCTGTGAGGAGGTGTGAGAGGTTGACATTGGAGGGACTACAGAGAGGTAGAGGTAGGCCAAAGATGAGGTGGGGAGAGGTGATTAGGCAAGACATGGCACAATTTCAGCTGATCGAGGACATGATCCTTGATAGGAAGGTATGGAGGTGGAGGATTATGGTAGTAGAGTAGGTAGTCTAGAGTGTTCATAACAGTAGTATTGGCACGCAGTTTCGCTTTCTGTTGGTAGTAGGTTTTTATGCTTAACCGTTATTTTCTTTCATTATTGATTTCCTTACTGTCTTGTTGTTTTTATTCTGCTTTTATATGGCTTTTTGGTACTATCCCTTCTTGTCTATATTTTTATTAATGTGGTGCTTATGCTTTCCTAAGCCGAGGGTCTATTAGAAACAACTTCTCTATCCTCACAAGGTAGGGATAAGGTCTGCGTACACACTACTCTCTCCAGATACTAGGTATGTTGTTGTTGTTGTATTTTATCAAACATGAATTCTATGATGTTCTTACAAAACGTATGTTTTTAGTTTTTGTAAGTGTCTAAACTAAATATTATTAATTTGAAAAAAAAATATAAATTATTTTTACAATATTAGTTATAAATATATGATTACTAATTAATGTATATTCACGAAAAAATATACATCTTAAATACTAAATATAATATCATTTATGCTTATAAAAATTTATAGGCATATATTTATTATATTAACTTTTAAGTTTTGCTAATTACTTCATTTAAAATTTAATCTAACCGCGTAATTACACTTGTGCAACCAAACAGTAAACTTGTAATTACACTATGACAAACAAACATGTCGTCGTAATTATACAACTGTGTAATTACTAGGCTGTATAATTACTACCCTAGTAATTACATCAATTCCAATCACCTAGTGGCTTTCCAAACAGACCCTAAGTTTTTTTAATTACATTTGAGGTATCACATCTGAATGTGTTTGCTTGTTCATGTAATACTCCAACTGGAGTTGAGACTCTCGATGTTATTGACCTTCGGAAGCAGCAGAGGAAGGAGCCTGAGAAGCCTCTCTACCAGGTGAGAGCACTATATGTGGCTACCGTCTTTTGCATTCTAATAGATAAATGTTATCTCTTTGTCAAGAAACTCGCTTCATATACTTGTTTCAAAAGGTGCTTGAAGAGAAAGAAGAAAAGGTAGCTCCAGGAACACTTCTTGGAACAACTCATTCGTAGGTACTTGTTTAAGCTTCTGCAGAAAGTTGTTTCTAGCACCTCTCCTTTTTCTCCACTGTGTGACTGTTTTTACTCTGGCCGTACAGGTATGTGATTAACACTGGTACTCAAGTCAAGACTGCTGCCAAAAGGGTAATGGAATGTTTTTGTCCTCTCTCCTTGTATGCTGCATTTACATGCAAATTTCATGTGGTCGTTGTCTTGTTGACTTCATGAATTGTTGAACGTTGACTTTATGAACTGTTGAAAGCGGAAAGCAGTGCATTATGATTGTTCTGTTGTTATCCGTCATGTGAAAATTCTCATAGGAGTGAAGTGTCCTCATCCTATTTATGGGGTTACTTAAACCCCGGTTATGAAGTGGTATTATTAGATTTCACGTTCACAGGAGTGGATTGTTCTCATCCTGTCGTTTGGACCATATTTTCCCGAGTATTTGACACTAGTTTGTTGTTTGTGAACTTGATACTATGATCAGAGGATTCCGCTTGCGGTTTCATTTGGCTTCTATAATTATATCTTGCATCTGCTTATGTTGAGTCTTAGTGACTCTGCAATGTTTGGGAAAGGTGGAAAGAATGTATTACTATTGATAAAATGTAAAATGGTGGAAAACTTTTTTTTTTTTTTGGAGAAGTATTTGGTAGCTAAGTGGAAATGCATGATTTGAAGACCATGATATGCTACCACAAGATATGTTGTTATTTCCTTGCCCGATTGTCAGATTTGGTATTTCATGATTGTTTCTGTTTGGTCCCAATTATTTTATTTTCTTTATTTTTGTTGGGACACTTTGATTAGAATTTTGCTTGAAATTTCGATTGCAAGTCGATCTGCTTAAAGGTCAGAAATCAGATAGAGTTGATGTTACTTTGGCACCTGAAGAATTGGAACTGATGGACAATGTCCTGCCAGCCAAGTGAGTAGCAAAATTATTAATACTGTTTAAGTGGATTCCATATGATTTTTTTCAGAATGTACTGAAAGCTTTCTCTGCCTTTCTATGGATACAAGGAGGCTAGAGAAGAGGAGAAGTTGCATAATCAGAGAGAGGACTTCATTGACATGGTAGCAGAGGTGTGTGATTGTCGGCCTATGCTTCTTGTCATTGGTATTTTTAATGCACACTGGTTCTGACATGATCAAACTGCTGCAGAACGAGAGGAAAAAGAAGTGCAAGATGCAGGAGAAAGAGGGCAAGTCAAAGAAGAAAGATATAAAGTTTTGAGGGGGATCTTGCATTTTTTAGGCCAGCAGTGGATCCAGCTAAAGGGCATCAGACCTAGCAAAGTATGCGCATTTATTGGTCGTTTTGCACGATATATGTACGCTTGTAATGGCTTAATGAAGTGGTATCATTTTATGTTTAGCATAGTTCATGTTGTATGGTTACAGATTACCAGATTTAATTCAGACTCGTCTCACTGATGAATGATTATGTACGTGCTATGGCAGAGCTTGTTTATAATGGACTAATATTTCTGCTTGATGCTTGAACTTGAACATCAAAAGTTTCTTTTTCCTAGCTGAATTTACTTCTGTGAGAAAAAAGTGGTGATCAAGAAGTGCAGTTTCCTTCCTAGCGGAGGAAAAAAATATTGGGTGATTTCTTCCGATCTATCTAAGGCTTTAATGGACAGAGTTACCTGACACCTGTGTTGATGGGAGATAGCAGGTATCTTATGGAATTAGTCGAGGTACGGGTAAGCTTGCCCAGATATCATGGTTATCAAAAAAGAAAAAGTGGTGTAGTTTGCCTTAGATTACCATACATTCGTTTACCAAGCTGGAAGTATTCATTCATTGTCCTCTCTTAAGTGGTCCAGCAGGAGAAGTTTAGCACATCCATCTTGTCTAGTGAGTCCTTACATAAATTAATTACTTAGTTATTACTAATGATAACAACAAAATAACTTCTGCAAATAAGATAATTATGCTTATCCTTCATTCTTTCTTTTCTTTTTGTAGGTAACTTTTGTTCAAAAATTGTTATATTTGGAATTATTTTACTGAAAAGTTGTTCTTTGCCCCACGGTTTGTGTTAATCATTCATATTATCGTTTCTATTTTTCTTTAAAAGAACTGCTTAATCGACAAACTATATTTTTGCAGAACATACTTAAACATGGACAAAACTCAAAAAGTAGCATTAATTGATTCTATTTGTGCAAACTTTCCTCGATTTGTTCCTTGGGTTATGCTATTATCGAGTCTGAAAACCATGCGTACCATGTATATTTGTACTCTTTTTATCTGATATGACACTTTAGTTTTGTCCCCCTTTCTAATGTAAAATTTGCCTAAAGTGTCATGTGCACCAATTCTTCGTATAATGCTCCGTGTGTGTATATATAATAAGAATCCTGTTTCTATGTTTGGATGTTTGAATGTTTACTTACTTTTTCTGTCTCAATTTTATATATACTTTTCCAAAAAGAATATTACTTTTTTATATTTATAATTAATTTAAATTTAAATTCTTTTAGGACCTTAATAAGATAGTTTATAACAACATAAATATGTACTATAACTTTTCTTAGACCATAAATTATATATATATATATATATATATATATATATATATATATATATATATATATATTTTTTTTAAATTTCGTGCTCGATCGAACAATACTATATAAATTGGGACATAAAAAGTATATTGTTTGAGAACGACGAGCAGAAGTCGAGCATGCTTGTCGATCATCCAGTTTGCATCGGGACATTAAATTACATAAAGATTTGGTCAATAAAAAGACATAAGAGACAAAGGAAAAATAGTATTTCCTCCCTTTTAAAAAAAATAATCTATTACTATTTGAGGAGTCAAATAAGATTTTTTAATTTGATCATACTTTTTTTAAAAAGTTTTTAAATATTTTAAAATGTCATGACTTGTAATACTATTTATATAGTTTCTAAATATGTAAATTTATTTAAGAAAACTTAACAAATTTTATGTCTGAATTCACCTAATAATTAATTAATTTGACCTTTATACTCCAAGAGGTTCAACGAAATTAAAATGTAGAGACTAGTATCTCTTATTTTACAAGTCAAATTTTTCTATAACAGTTTCATCTGTTTCAAATTCTTTTGATTGTTATAGCGAAATGCTATTATAAAGAACATATATTATAACATATTTTTCTATAACAGTTTCATCTGTGAATATACGTTATTACCTTCAATATATTGTCATTTCATTAAAAGGAAGATAATATATGTGATTAGTGATCATAGAGTTTGTGACTAATTTTGGTAGGTCACACCTTCTTTTCCAATCCACGCTTGTACATGTGTAATGAATACATTCAACTTGATCCCTAGGACAGTCTAAGTATTTAAAAATGCCAAATGAATTTAACATTTACAATATATATATATATATATATATATATATATATATATATATAAAATTCCTGCCTAGTTTTAATGGTATAATAATTATTTGACGAAAGAGATTCGGATAAACCCATTGTCCCCTACTCCGCCTGTGTATATATACACACACAACAAAATGAAGAATTTTAAAAAGGGAATCTGTCTTTTTCTTGCAATTTTATTATAGAACTATTAAAAGCACAAAAGAATTGGAAAAAGTGAAAAAGAATTTTTCAGGAGAGGAAAAGAACAAAAGATAAAGCAATAACACATCTTTCTATTCTAGAATATGTATAATGTATAAAGCTAAATAACGTTTTTGCACAAATAAAACGATGTTTTTGACTTTTTTTATAAAATGAAAAAAGAAAAATGGAAAAAAGTAAGCTAGAGATAGTTTCAGTCCCGAAAAAATAAACTGTAATAATATCTCAAGGGCTTTGGTCTAGTGATAGAGCGCAATATATGATATGTTTATTAAGCGTACTGCAATATTTGAACCCCAACGCAAATAAAGATTTAATATTTAAATGGAGAAAAATAGAAGTCAATTTAGTATTCATGTAGTTCTGAATCATGCATCACTAACTTCGTAGATTTTTCGGTTATAAAATTTTTTTTATAATTATGACTTAGTATAGTAAATGATAATACAAAAAGTCAAAGTTAAACATTTCGTGAAGTAACTTCTAAGAGTAAACGCATAGATTATATTTTTATCTAAATTTGTTTTTCTTTATATTACTAAAAACTGCTTCAGTCAGAAATTTGTAGTAGAATAACATTTCAATGGAACTGGCTCTGTTGCACTTTTGAGTAAGCATCAATTATAAAAATTGAAAAAGTCAAAAAGTTAAGCATTTTAATTTGTGGAATAACTTTCTATGGAAGTAAATGCATTATTTTATGAAATATTAGTGCCATATAGGTATGAATCCTTAAGATTTTGAGTGTATGAGTTCTAGATTTTAGAAAACGCAGTTTATTGGGTTTAGCATAATTTTTTATACATATAAATTAATAGGAGCGAATGCACGTGGACCGAAGCGGTGTCTGCGACATTGCTTCGTCAATTTTTTTTACAAAATATATTAATTGTAAGAGAATAATAACATTAAAGAAATGATTCCTCTGTCACATACCGTCATAAAATACGTTGATTAAATGCTTGATTTTGCTTTAGGAGGTCGAAGGTTTGAGCCTTACTGACAATATAAGTTGAATTGAACTCAGGACCTCTTATAATCAACAAAACTAATGGTCTAAGATTATTTCTTATCTAGAAATCATACTTAATTTATTTATTCTCATCTTTTATAAATATTGATAACGCTTACGAAAATCCTATATATTGCCCTGCATATTAAGTGAATTTTTAATAGATATATATAGTATGAGCCTGCCTATTTGATATGACCACTAAGTTTATATTTAAAGTTATTGATCTACTATAAAAATAGTTTCTGCAAGAAATTTGTATTGAAATAGCTTTTACATAGGAATATGGACTGAGCTCCACTTTGGACTAAGTATAATGAGTAATAATCCAAAAAGTCAAGTTAAACATTTCGTAATGTAAATTCATACACCATATCTTATCAAAATTCTTGGTTTCACATCTCAGAAATCAATTATATAATCAATGAGTTCATATACTCTTCTTGGTCTCATTTTATATGAACATATTTGATTGATCACCAAATAAATAGAATTTTTTTTAAAATTTATAATTTCAAAAAATACAATAACATTTTGTGAATATAAAATCATGTCATTAAAAATAAAAGAAACTTTAAAATGAATTATCTTTTACATATAAAAATATATATATATTTTTTGGGACCAACCAAAAAGAAACGCGTGTCACATAAAATGGAATGATGTAAATACTTAATTGATTTACTAGAATGGTAATATTATATTTAGAGTCAAATTACAAGCCGAAGTAGTTCGGTAATATGTAATTAGGACTCATAATTTAGGATACAGCCCTACATCTTCTCTGGGCATTGACACGTGTAATTAATACATTGGATATCACCATCATCACAAAAGAATCCTTTCAAGCTGCAACCAAATTTATTTTTGCAAAAGTAATTACTATTACAAACACATAGGCGTTTGTAGCAAAATGGATCAATCTTATAATCATCTTTACAAATAAACTCGCAGTCACTGTCACTGTTGCAATGCACATACACTACATTCCTTGCTTCCACTTCATATAATTTACCTGTTATAATATTCATTTCATTAGTTAGATACAGAAGAATTAACCTAAATAGTTGCACACTCAACAATTTAAATTAAAAGTAGTCGGCAGACTAGGAGCGAAGTTATGCGTGGCCAAAGATGATCAACTGAACACCTTTCGCTGAAAAATTATACTGTGTATAGGATAAAATATATTACTTGTTATTGATCAAAAAATAGACTTTGAATATCCTTACATAGCCCACCTTATTGAATTCTTTGCCTTCGATTTTGACAGACAGTGTATATATATATATATATATATATATATATATAAAATTCATATATAATATACGTATAACCAGTAACGAAGCCAGAATTTTTCTAAGGGTAAGCTTGAAAAAAGTGAGAAAAACTTCCTAACAAAGGGTATTCAGTATATGTTGTGTACCTCTAAAACATAATATTTTACCTATATACACAATGTAATTTTTTGATGAAGAGTGGTCAATTGACCACTCTTTTAGACATGTAGCTTCACCCCTGCGTATACTGTGCATGATCACTGTATAATCTATGTATACAGGCTAGAAAAACGAAATAAAAAATTAAAGAGAGATAGAGAGAGATAGATCACTACTTGTGAAAACCAACAAAAGGAGGAGAGAAACAATCGTCTTTGGAGCAGCCATGTGTTGTAGGCTAATCTGTTCTTCGCATTCATCTACATTCACTAGCAATATATAAAGCAAACATCATACTGCGCTTAATTAAGAATATTAATAAATGATAATCCAAAAAGTCAAGTTAAACATTACGTAAAGTAAATTCTAAAGAACTAAATGCATATAGCATGGTTTTTATTGTTACGAAGGAAAATGTTCCCCTAGGAAAATGTTTTCCTAAAAGGTATTTCTCAAGAAATTAATTGTTTTTTTTTAAACTTATTTTTCCGTATATAATGAATGAAAAATATTTTTCGATATTTGATCGGTAAGTAAAATAGTTTTAACTCTTGTTCTAAGGACAAAATAGCTTGTTTTAAGGAGATATCACATTTTGATGTACAATTTTTACCATTTTTGCTTTTGTTTTTTGGTGTCTGTTGGAATTTGTAAGGTGCTATTTTTATTATTTTTAATTTATTTATGATGTTTGGTGCCATATTTTGAATTTGATATGACTTTACTAGTTTTTCTCGTAAAATCTTTTTCTTTCATAAATAATGTTTCCTTCATTCCATTTTATATGACGTAATTCAGAGACTTAATCTAATTAATTTGCAGCGTGAATTCTAATAAAGAATTTTTATTTTTTTAAAATAAAATTTATATATTCTTATAAGTCAAAATAGTTAGCTGTTCAAAATATTTAAAATTATTTACAAAAACGTGACAAAAATTAGAGATGAAGTTAGGATTTGAAGCTAATGAGTTTAAATTTTTTTTACTTTTTATCGATATCAGTGTTTGAACATAAAATTTACAATTTTCACTTGAAGATGAATTTTGAAATTTTTCAAAAATTTGAAAAACTCCAAAAAACTGTTTTTCAAAATTTTCACTCAAATCACTCACAAACATTCAAAAACAATCAAAAATTATATTCATGTCCAAACACAACTCTAAATTTTAAATACTTTTTTGCTTGAAACAAAATTTCACTTTGTTCCAAAATTTTACAATTCTTATGTCCGAACGCCCAATAAAATCTCTTGAAGATGAAAGTAAACAAAGAGCCTAATAAATTATGACAGTAGATGAACCACATTGCTATATGTCCTGTCCCGTTAAGCTCATTTACGCGCGGCCCTATACGAATATTGAGTTATATGGAGATTTGTAATCTAACTATCTAAGCTATCCATGAGAATCACAATCCACATTTTTGAAGTGAAGCCTGCCTATCAGGTGTTTGTCTTTTTGTTTAAATGAATTTATTGCTTTTCCTTATTTCTTTTAGCTCTAGACTTGAGTTCTGCTTTTGTTTGCATGCATATGATCATTTGAAATAGGTGATGGTCTTGACATGTTCTACCACATTTTGATTGTTAAAAATGATGGGATATATTAAAATTTCTAGAAGGACAGATAAAATGAAATATCAAAAGAAGGAAAAAATGGTATCTGTCGAAATTTCTTCTTACTTGCAAGTTAGAAATTAAGAGTGAGGGGAAAATAGAGGGAAAAATAAAATACTTGAATTTTTCTTCTTGACAAAGGGTTATTGTCCCATTTTGGAGGAAGAAAAGGCTTTTGATGGGTATATATACAATTACTCTTCTTCTAGCTCTTAAAGAGTTAAGAAGAAGGCAAGCATCGCGCCATCGTCATCTTTCGCTCGGCTTCGGTTTTGGCTTTGGTCAAAGATTGATTAATTAATCTTTTTGGACAAAATTTCTTTAATTATTTAATAAAATATTAATTAAATTAGCCAAATATCCAACCCGAACCGGATCCATACGCGCCCCGGCCCGATTCATTTCTTTCCGAATTTTATTTAAATTTCCCTTCTGTTTTAAGTGATTGTTCTGAAGAGTTGTGAACTTTCAGAAACATCCTGTTTCTGAGTGACTGTTTTGAAGAGTTGTGAACTTTCAGAAACAGTACTTTCATTGGCAATAAATTCGTTTCTTTCCTCAAATTCTTACTTACAAATTTTCTGAACTTCAACTCTTCTTCTTCTTCTGCACAAACATATTCCAGTGTGATTTACAACCATTAAGTGGTTCGCAATTCATCAAGTTATAGGTACCGATACTTGGTGAGTTAAATCGTTCTATCTTGAGAGGATAATATTCTAACACCTCGGGTACTTGAGGGGAATAATTTCCTTAAGGACACACTGTGTATTCAGTAGGCTCGATTTACTTCAAAGTAGTTTCATTATTATTATTATTATTATTATTTTTTGTAGTACAAGTTCCTAACAATCTTAAGGAAATTACTAATGTAATCCTATTTTGCTTTTCGAGATTACAACATGTGTGATTTTCTACTCCTTCTGAATTTTTCTATTCTGTGAAGATATTAAAATTTCATCGGAGTATTAAAATTCGAAATTTATGATTGTTGAGGCATGAAAACAGGCAGATTTTCTTTGCAAAGGCTATACCTTAAGTGCTTTGGAGGATGACTTATACAATGTCTATAGTGCTATGAAGAATTCGAAAGAATTATGGGACACACTTGAGAAAAAGTACAAGACTGAAGATGCATGCTTGAAGAAGTTTGTGGTTGCCAAGTTTCTAGACTATAAAATGATAGACAGCAAAACCGTTGGAACCCAAGTTCAGGAGCTTCAGCTTAAAGCATTTCAAGTGGCTGCAATGATTGAAAAATTTCCTCATTCGTTGAGAGATTTCAAAAACTATCTTAAGCACAAACGCAAAGAAATGAAGTTGGAAGATCTTGTGATTCGTCTCAAGACTGAGGAAGACAAGATAACAGCCGAGAAGAGGTCTCGTGGAAGTTCGATGATTATGGGAGCTAACATCTTTGAGGAGACTGCTCCAAAAAGTAAGAAGAGGAAAAGATCTTCTGGACAAGCTAAGGAGTAGAAAAAGAAATTCAGGGGCAACTGCTACAACTGCAGAAAGGCTGGTCACAAAGCCCCTGATTGTCATCTCCCGAAAAAGGATAAGAAAAAGGGCCAGGCCAACATAGTGGAGAATAATGAAGATATTGATGATTTGTGTGTAATGCTTTCGGAATGCAACTTAGTTGGAAATCCAAAGGAGTGGTGGATTGACTCTGGAACCACTCGACATGTTTGTGCTGTCAAAGAAGCGTTTGCGACTTACTCTACTGCTGGTCTCGAAGAAGAGCTTTCTATGGGAAATACTGCAACAACCAAGATTGAAGGTTATGGGAAGATATTTGTGAAGATGACTTTCGGCAAGGTGTTAATGCTCAACAATGTCCTTCATGTTCCTACTATTAGGAAGAATCTAGTTTCTACTACTTTACTTATTAAGAATGGATTCAAATGTGTATTTATTTCTGACAAAGTTGTTGTAAGTAAGAATGAAATGTATATTAGAAAGGGTTATCTCACAGAGGGCTTTTTCAAACTAAATGTACTGGTTGTTGAAAGTATGAATAAAATTTCAGCTTCTTCTTATTTATTGGAGTCAAATAATTTATGGCATATTCGTTTAGTACATGTCAATTACAAAACCTTGCGGAGGTTAATTAATTTAGAAGTATTGCCTAAATTCGAGTATAATAAATCAAAATGTCAAATATGTGTTGAATCTAAGTTTGTAAAACATCCTTATAAGTCTGTTGAAAGGAATTCAAATCCTTTAGACTTAATTCATACTGACATTTGTGATATGAAATCGACATCATCTCGAGGTGGGAAAAAGTATTTTATAATTTTTATTGACGATTGTACTCGATATTGTTATGTTTATTTGCTTAATAGTAAGAATGAAGCAATTGAAGCATTTAAGCAATACAATAATGAAGTGGAGAATCAATTGAATAAAAAAATCAAAATGATTATAAGTGATAGGGGTGGGGAATATGAATCTCCATTTGTAGAAATATGTTCCGGATATGGAATTATCCATCAAACTTCTGCCCCGTACACACCTCAATCCAATGGAATTGCGGAAAAGAAAAATCGGACATTAAAGGAAATGATGGATTCTTTATTAATAAGCTCCGGATTACCACATAATTTGTGGGGGGAAGCTATCCTTACAGCTAACTGAATACTCAACAGAGTACCCCACAGCAAATTGCAATCTATTCTATATGAAAAATGGAAAGGAAGAAAACCCAGCTTGAAATATTTCAAAGTGTGGGGGTGTTTAGCAAAAGTACAAGTACCTTTATCCAAAAGGGTAAAAATCGGACCAAATATTGTAGATTGCGTTTTCATTGGATATACTACAAATAGTAAAGCATGTCGGTTTTTGGTTCATAAATTTGATAATCCCGAAATTCATATTAATACGATAATTGAATTAGATAATGCTGAATTCTTTGAAAACATCTATCCATATAAAACTGAATGCGAGTCGTTAAGTAAAAGACCTAAACAACCATGGGAAGAACCAATGGAAAATCCTCCAAGTAATGAAGATCTAAGGCGTAGTAAACGTGAAAAAACATCTACTTCCTTTAGACTCGATTTTGTTACATTCTTCCTTGAAAATGAACCTCAAACGTTCAAAGAAGCTATGTTATCTTCTGATTTAGCATTTTGAAAAAAGGCAGTCAATAGTGAGATTCAATCAATTTTGGATAACCATACATGAGAATTGGTTGATCTTCCTCCAGGAAATAAGCCTTTAGGTTCGAAATGGATCTTTAAACGAAAAATGAAATCTGATGGCACTATTGATAAATATAAGGGAAGACTTGTTGTCAAAGGTTATAGACAAAAGGAAGGCCTTGATTATTTTGACACTTACTCGCTAGTAACGAGGATAACATCTATTAGGATGTTAGTGGCACTGACTGCCGTGTATAGTCTTGAAATCCATCAAATGGATGTTAAAACAGCTTTCTTAAATGGAGAATTGGAAGAAGAGATTTACATGGAACAACTTGAGGGTTTTGTTGTTCCGGGTAAAGAAAAGAAAGTGTGCAAACTTGTTAAGTCGCTCTATGGACTTAAACAAGCACCCAAACAATGGCATGCCAAATTTGACCAAATAATGTTGGCAAGTGGGTTTAAAATCAACGAGTGTGACAAATGTGTTTATATTAAAAATACTCCAGGTCATGAAGTCATTGTTTGTTTATATGTTGATGACATATTGATAATGAGCAAAAATATGGCAGATATAAATGCTACTAAGTGCATGTTGGCTAGCAAATTCGACATGAAAGATTTAGGAGTTGCTTATATGATCTTAGGAATTGGAATTCACAAGACTACACAAGATCTAGCATTAGCACAGTCTCACTACATTGAAAAAGTAATCGATAAGTTCAAGTAGATGGATTTCAAGATTGCCAAGACTCCAATTGACGTGAGTTATGCACTTCAAAAGAATGAAGGTAAAAGTGACTCACAACTGGACTATGCAAGAGTCTTGGGAAGTTTGATGTATATCATGAATTGTACGCGACTAGATATTGCATGTGCTATTAGCAAACTGAGTCCTTTTACAAGTAATCCCAATCAAATACATTGGATGGTAATGAAACGAGTTTTAGGGTATCTGAAACATACTCAAAATTATGCTCTGCATTATAACAAATATCCCTCCGTGATTGAAGGATATAGTGATGCAAATTAGATCACTGGATCATCTGAAGTTAAATCCACGAGTGGATATGTTTTCACAATTGGGGGTGGAGCAGTGTCTTGGAAATCATCCAAACAAATGTGCATCGCTCGTTCTACAGTGGAATATGAATCCATAGCTTTAGATAAGGCCGGTGAAGAAGCTGAATGGCTCCGGAATTTCTTGGAAGATATTCCATTTTGGCCCAAACCTTTGGCACCTATATGTATACATTGTGATAGTCAAGCGGCAATAGGCAGGGCAGGGAGCGTTATGTATAATGGAAAATCTCGTCACGTACGACGTAGACACAATACCGTTAGACAACTACTCTCTAGTGGTATTATCACTATTGACTACTTAAAGTCAAAGAGAAAATGTGTCGGATCCGCTTACAAAAGGCCTATCTAGAAAGGCAGTTGAAAGATCATCAAAGGGAATGGGGTTAAGGCCTAGGACAAGTCATCATGGAGGTAACTCTACCTAGCAGACCGAAGATCCCAAGATCTAGGTTCAAAGAGATCAAACAAAGTTTTGAATGACGGTCCAACATTGTCAAATAACTCAACCTACTCTCATGATGAAGACATCATTAAAAAATGGAGGTAAATCATTAAGGCTTTTTTGATGAGACAATAAAGCTTAAAGTTTTTAATGATTTCCTAAGTCTGGAAGAATATGACCAGATAGTGTGTCTATAGTATTACACGTTTAGAAATCACATATGTGAGTGTGAAGTATAAGCCGCTTCAAGGGGAATGAAAGTAAAGGCCATTCTCTAAGCACTCATGAAATCAGATGGTGTTCATGGCTGAAACGAACACAACCGTGAGAACCATAGATTGTTAAGGGTTGATTGTTTGACTTATTGTTTAGGTATACAACAAAGCTCGACGGTCCAAAGATATCAAATCTACCGAGACCGAGTATATCCGATATAAGTTCACTACGGAAAGTTCAAAGGGAAACATACTTATCCAGATGAAATTAATCTTTGCATGTAAATAACACACTCGTCCTTGCATTCCTTTTTCTTATAGCCATTCCCCATTCATGTGGGAGATTGTTGGGTTTAAGCTTGGTTAGCTTAAAACAAAGAGTGAATGGAAAATGGAGGGAAAAACGAAATACTTGAATTTCCTTCCTTGACAAAGGGACATTGTCCTATGTTGGAGGAAGAAAAGGCTTTTGATGGGTATATATACAATTGCTCTTCTTCTAGTTCTTAAAGAGTTAATAAGAAGGCAAGCCTCACGCCGTCATCGTCGTACCTCGCTCGGCTCGGCTCGGCTACAGCTTCGGCTTCGGATTTGGTCAACGATTGATTGATTAATCTTTTTGGACAAAATTTCTTTAATTATTTAATAATATATTAATTAAATTAGCCAAATATCCAACCCGAACCGGATCCGTGCGCGCCGGATTTTATTTAAATTTTCCTCCTGTTTTTAAGTTATTGTTCTGAAGTGTTGTGAACTTACGTAAATTCGTTTCATTCCTCAGATTCTTACTTAAGAATTTTCTGAACTTCAACTCTTCTTCTTCTTCTGTAGAAACATATTCCAGTGTGATTTACAACCATTAAGTGGTTTGCATTTCATTAAATTTTAGGTACCGATACTTGGTGAGTTAAATCGTTCTATCCTGGGAGGATAATATTCCAACACCTCGGATACTTGAGGGGAATAATTTCCTTAAGGACACACTTTCTATTCAGTTGGTTCGATTTATTTCAAATTTACTGTTTCATTTTTTTTAAGTACAGGTTCCTAACAGAAATCAGGTGAAAATGAAGGGAATAATTATGCTGTGATATATTCATAACTATGTTGAGCTATCATTTTTTGACAAAAGAGACTTAAGATTCAACTATATGAGAGATGCCCACTAATAAAACTGTATAAAAGAATAAACGACATACATTAATGTAACTTAAACACATTGATACTGTAATTTTTTTTACACATATATGCAATTTAACATGTTAGAGGAGGGCCTTGGAGCAACAGTAAAGTTGTCTCCACGTGACCTATCGGTCACAGGTTCGAGCCGTGGAAACAACCACTAATGCTTGCATTAGAGTAGGCTGTCTACATCATACCCCTTGGAGTGCGGTCCTTCCCCGGACTCCTGCATGAACGCGGAATACCTTGTGCACCGAACTGCCCTTTTTATGTATTTTAACATGCTGTAGCTGCATTGGGTGCCTTGTTTCCAAGTTATTAAGATCATAAGTTACTTGTAGCTATCTCTTATATCGAGTATATAGAAGTTACTCTAGGCAATCTATATAGTTGTTGCGAGTGTACTTTTTTTTTTGTTTGACTAGGAACGAGTAGACAGTCTGCTGCTATACACATGCTACAAAACCAGTCACTAAGGTGTGATATATATTGTATGTATCAACAAATGGTAGGGCAAAGCTAGATTTTAGCTCAATTCTCCCTTCAGTCTAAACAAATAATGATTATCATGTCTAGCAATTCTCTCCTAGTATATATATAAGCATGAAAATCACAGCTCAATGAAGCATTTACAAGGCCCTTGCAAAGAACAGCATCAACAATGCCAATATATTGCAGCCTATAGTGACTTTCTTTTGTTTCCTTTTTGATTTGGAAAGAAGGGGCAGAAACTAATTATCTAACGATGAAGGCCTGTCTCGATTTCTTCAGCCAATTCTTTTGTCAACTTTTCTGCTCTATCATCATGCCCACCAGCAAAAGTATAGACTCCAAATGCAAACTGAAAGGCCTTCCAAAGCAGTTGAGCTGATTCCTTTTTGCATCCTTCATTTATTTGTGCAGCTCCATCTTTTCCCCTTGCCATTGCTTCTCTCTTTTCCTGATTCAACATTACAGCATTATTTCAAAAAATTGTTAACCAAATCAATACTAAAGTTGTCTCCGTGTGACATATAGGTCACAGGTTCGAGCTGTGGAAGCAGCCACTAATGTATGCGTTAAGGTAGACTGTCTACATCACCCTCTAGTGGTGTCGCTCTTCCCCAAACCTGTGAGAGTGTGTGATGCTTTGTACACCGGATTGTCCCTTTTTGTTAAACAAATCAATTACCAAAGTGTTTAATGTACATACCATGTAAGATATTTAGAAAGTATTGAAATATGTTTAAAGTACATTTCAAATTCAAAACATTGTATCAGTTATTTACAAGATTTAATATTAGAGTGATTTTCCTTGTACTAACCTTTATTGCCAGTTCCATACAGTTTGAGGAAACATCGACCATCAATTCTTTGATGCGCAGTAGTATGCTGAAATCAAAATCGATTTTATGGGTTTTTAGTTTCTTGGATTCTTCATCTTTTGTCCTTTCCAGAGAATCCACGTCTCCTTTTATCTAGACAGAGAATTATTTGTTAGAGCTGTTAATGGGAAATTAAAATTGGAGGTGAGTCATGTGAAGTTTTGAGGTCCAGGGATTTAGTTTCTACCTTGTTGAAGTACCTCTCAGCTCTTGCAAGATGTTGGCTAACAGGCGACGCTGGTTGCCAACTCTGTAAAGTACAGACTATCGTATCTAACTTGGAATAGAGAGTTGCTGCCATCCTCAACGTTTCCAACTTCTTAAAAGGAAAATCTTCAAATCTTGCTAGCACCTGTACCAAGAAAATCTTTAAGCCGACGACATCCTGAAATGGTAGTTTGTGATAGAAATAAGAAACATAGATGAACCTGAGATTCGTCTGTTAGTTTCTCAAGGTGGAATTCTACATAATTGTGGAATCTAATGAGCTCAGACATATCTGATGTATGGAAAGAAGCAATGGCCTTCTTCATCTCCATGATTGTTTTAGCATGATTTTTAACATCTTCTTCAATTTGTTGGAAATATGCTGACCTGTGAGATATATAATTCATAATTATAAAATATAGACAATGTCAAGAGAAAATGTTGCCTCCTACCGAAATAATTATTTGAGATTTCTTGAAGATTAATTACCTCCTTGTCATCTCAGCTAATGCATCAGCCATTCCTGGTTTACCTCCTTTTGAGGCGGCGCCAAATTTTCCCTTTCCCCCTTTTGATTTACCATCTAAACTAGATCCTTCAACTTTTCCTTTAAGAGATCGATAAAGATTTCCCATTTGGGATGATCTTTTCAGTTTAGTGGCTGCTTTCTTGAGTCGTGGATTTTTCGCACCTGCAAACACTGGTGGTGGTGGTGGTGGTGCACCTCCCTTTTTCATTGGCATAGATGGAGGTGGTGAGGGTGGATGTGTATCTCTCTTTCCCATTGGCATTGGTGGTGGTGGTGGTGCAGCTACCTTTCCAATTGGCTTCCGCGAAGGTGGTGCTGGCGCTGGTGTTGCTCCATTTGATTCCCTTGGTGGAAGTGGATGTGAGATTACCATACCCCTTAATCCTTTGTGAGGTGAAAGTGGAGGTGGAGATGAATGTTCTATTTCTGATTTCCTGGGAGGTGGCGACGGAGGGGGAGGCACCGCTCTATTTTCTGATGTAGTGGGAGGAGGCGGAGGCGGAGGTGGAGGTGTTACGCTATTTCCTGATGTGACGCTGTTTCCTGATGTAGTAGGTTGGGCTGCTGGTGACGATGGTGTTGATTCCTCGCTCTCTGGTGAGAGCGTGGAATCGGGTGCAGGTGTTGTTGGTCCCTGTGATTGTATAATTTTTGGTGATAAAATGTACGGAGAAGGTGGCACTACTGCCTGTTCGGCTACATTTGATTGCAACTTAGAAATTGAAGATGGAGGTAAAAACACATCAAATGTAACACGAGCTTGCACTGGTTGACCATTTGATGCACCAGTCCAATATATTCCACTATTTTCTGATACATTCTCCAGGTTAGTCAGTATAATCTCTGGCAAGTCCACTATTTCACAATCTTGACTATATTCAAAATCTTGCTTTGCTTCTATATTTGAATCTTGATTTACATTGGGAAACATGTGGAACGACAGGTGCTTTACCTCAATTGGGTTCTTCTTTCCAACTGCTTGGACCTTGAGTGATAGGCGAAGAGGGGCGGCGATAGAAGCCTTTGCATTCTTCTTTGAAGCATTGGATATTATCTCAGGGAGGATTGATGTTGGAGAGCTCGAAAGAGAAGAATTGTAGCTTGAATAACACTCGGAAAAATCCTTTTCAAATATATCAGGGGAAGGACTTCTTTCTCTGGTCTGATCATCCTCAATATCCTCCTCAAATGCATCAGGTAAAGGACTTCTATCTCTGGTCTGATCATCCTCAATATCCTCATACTCGTCCTCATGCTCGTCCTCATCGTCATCCTCATCCTCATCCTCATCCGTCATTTCTATCATCCTTTCACTAGCTAGCTTAACAATGTCATCGAGCAATGCCGATACTAAGTCGGAAATAGAAAACAATCATTAATTATTACTCTCATAGCGAAGAGAAAAAGATGAATAATATAAAATATATCACTATATAATACACTTTTCGTCCCAAAAAGGATCATACTTTTCGGATTTCGAGAGTCAAACGAGTAGTTCTTTGACCACTACTTTTTCATATACCTTTTAAATATTTGAATTTTTAATTCTTGTGACTTATAATACTTTTCTCGTAGTTATATTTAAAAAAGAATTAAAGATTCTATTTCTGAATTCATGGTCAAAGTTAAGAAGTTTGACTCTTGAAATCCGAAAAGTATCATCTATTTGGTCACAGAAGGAGTATTAAACTACAGATATGACCATACCATATTCAAAATCATTTAGTTTACTGTGTGAGTTCTCTTTGCATTTGATCATCCACTCATCATTTCCGGTCCACATTCCCCCGATTGATTTCAATATATCACAAAAGCATCGCACTTTCTGAAAAAATAGGGAAACTTTGGTTAGCTCAGTTAGTTGTGATTTTGCTTAAAAAGAACAGTACTGCACACACTAAAAATGCTCAAGTTAGGGAGTAAATTACCTCATGTATTGCTGCTCCATCAATTTTTGCCAATGAAAAATCCGGGTTGATCGAAGGATACAGTTTATGTAGATCTCTCAGAGTTGATATCAGCAGCTGCAGGAAACATGCCCAAAACAGAAAGTTAAAAAAGACTTCTTGTTCTGTTCTGTTCTGGAAAATGGCATTGACCTTTAACAAGCATCGAAGGAGTTTAACTTTTGTACATGGATAGAAAACTAACATAAATACAACTACCATCCATAAGAAGCATAGTGTAATATTATTATTTTTGCAAAGTCTTTATGTATAAATAAGGAGTTTAAGTTATGTACACCAACATTATTAGAAATCTTTTACATTATAAGATCAGCCAAAGGATATCTACAGTAAGTGTCCTTAAAATGTGAAATTTTTAATGTTGAAAATAAGATAGGTTATTTGCTACAACACTGACAATATATGTAACTTAGGGCAGCCCAGTGCACGAAGCATCCCGCATTCACGCAGGGTCCGGGGAAGGACTGCACCCTAAGGGTGTGATGTAGGCAGCCTACCCTGATACAAGCATCAATGACTGATTCCATTGCTCGAACCCATCGTCTATGGGTCCCACGGAAACAACTTTACCGTTGCTTCAAGACTCCCCTTCGACGGTATATATAACTTAAACTTATTAAATCCTTGAAGATAAAGTAACTGAAGAAATACCTCATTTGCAGATTCAGAGCCATCACAAGGAGAAAGATCAAGCAAGTCTCTTAAGGAGAGGATCTTGTTTCTTATATCTGTCATTATTCTGAAGTTGCTGGCTACTCCACATGAATTATTAAAAGTTGGACTTTTTGTTGTTTTTGCCACACTTGAATTGTGCAAAGTTGCAGCTTTTGGTGTTTTCACCCCACATGAATTGCGTACTTTGGAACCTTTTTTTGCTGCTTTATACTTTTTTGATACTAATATAGAAGGTAATTTCTTTATTACTCTAGTATGTAATCTCCTTGTCTTACGTGTGTCTTCTTCCTGAAAAATATTGTTAATTTCTGTTAGCATGCTATTTTGTCACAGGAATATCAGGAAGAGAATAGTTAGGTGCATAAAGCATCTCGTGTTCATGCAGGGTCCTGGGAAAGGTCGTAATATAGGCAGCTTACCCTGATGCAAGCATCAGTAGCTAATTTCATAGCTCGAACCCGTGACCTATATGTCATATGGAGACAACTTAATTTACCGTTCGAATCTGTGACCTAGAGGTCACACGAAAAGAACTTAACCATTGCTCTTGGGTTCCCCTTCTATAGCAAGAATATCATTGATATGTCAAAATTCAGTGTGAATGAGTTTTTTTTTCATGTAAATAAAAAATTTAACAAAGACTTCATCTGATATGATGAAACTTTTTGAGGTGGTTTTTATTTTTTAAGCATTTGTTATCCATCAACTTATATGTTTAAAGACACTTCGGTGTAAAAAGCTTTCGCTATGCGCAAGGAAGAGACCTAACCACATTGGGTAGTACATTTCTATAAAAGGTTATTTTTACAACTTGAACTTTTGACCTCTTGGTCATGCGGCAACAATCCCAGAAACCAAAACATGGTTTTGGAAAAAGATTGCGAGAGAGGTGCTTTTAGGATATCCAATAAAATGGGAAGAAAATTCCCACGTTGATGTTTGCAGGGAACAATGGAATAATGAAAATGCAGAATTTTGCTTTTTTTTTTTCTTCTTCTTCTTCATATGATAAGGATTTTTATGTAAAAATGCTGAAACTTTACGTATTCAACATTTAGACAAACATGTTTTAATAACATTAGAAATTATATGGAAAACAAATGAGGTAAAAAAGAAATGAAAGAAATAGAAGAAAATACCTTAAACTCAGAAGGCTTCCTGCGGAATATAAAAGGAACCACACCACAGAATACACCAATTGCCATTTTTCCAACAATAATTAGAATTTTTTGGAAAAAGGCTTAAAGAGGAAGGAAGAAGAACAAAAGAATTAACGTTTAAACTTTCAAATTCCTAAAACCAAAATTTATATTTTGGTAAAAGAAATTTTAATTAAGAAAATAAAAGATGTAGGAAATTAGAAAAAAGAGAATTATGTGAAGTGCAGAGCAAACAAAAAAGGACGATGAGTGCCTTTGGCTCTTGAGCCAAATGAAGAATTGGCTATTCCAAAATCGTCATGGGACAAACACTTCTTCTCTCCTTCGTTTTTCCAAAAGAAAGAGAGAATGAAAGAAAGGTTTGAGTATGGTAATTATTTTTCTTGGTTTTTTTTTTTGGAGGAAAAAATAACCATTAATTTATCCGGAGGTTTAGTGAGTTTATGTAATTACTACTAATTTAGATAAATGATTATTAGTATTTGTTAATTTTTTTGAAGTTTGGAGCTTTTTTGGCTGAATGAAGGGGATGATTGAATTTTACTATGATAGTATTCAGACCATCTTAGCATGCACCTCGACTATTTGCTATATATATATATATCACACTTATAGAAACATGAGGTTACACGGCTCCTCAAGGTTCGAGTAATATTTCTATGAAGACTAAGGTAATTTCTTTTCTTAATTATTAGCATCTACATACTGATCTCAAATTTTTATCCAGAATTTTAAGAATAATTTTATACATTTTGAATAGTTTTATATATTTGGAAGTGCAAATGAATTTTGATCCACCATATTTTTTAAGAATTAACCAAGTCAAAACTATTTCTCAAGGATTTTGTTGTGTTATTATCGACGTGTTATCAGATTGTTAGTTTCTACATGTTGTATGTTTATTGAAAAACTGAGATCTACTTGTCCAAGCAACCTCAATTAAATTTAAAAAGAAACTATAAAGTTTTGGGAAATTTTATATTAGTGATGATTTTATAACATAATAATATAATTTGCGGCGGCCTTCAAACATTTAGATTTAAATCAAAGGCCTAGTGGTCTTCGGCTCTAGCGGTTACTCCCTCCGTCTTAAAATATTTGTCATATTTTTTAAAAATAATTATCTCAAAATTATTTATTATTTTAAAAGTTCAAAATAATAAATTATATTTTTCCTATCTTACCCTTAATAGCAATTGTTCTAGAAAATGAAGATAGCACATATATAGAGTAAATATTCAATGGTGAAAGATTATATCCTAAGATATAAATAAGAGCAAAATAGTCTAAAGCCCTTCCTTATTAATGTTTCTTAATAGGCATATAAAAGAGAAACACGACAGATATTCTGAGACGGATGAAGTATATTAGGTACTAGGTAGTAATCACTCATTCTCTTGAAATCAAGGCTTCGTCAATAGTTGTGTTGTTGTAAGATAGCATATGTCTGAATAAATAATTGAAATGTAAAAAAATTAATCCGAATATCATTATGATAAAAAATAGATTCAAACCAATAAAAATTAAATAAAAAAGACGACTCCTTGATTTAATGGAGAAAGAAGTAAAAGAAAAAAAAAATTGTTGGAACAATTTGTTGGAACTTTTCTTGGTGAAGGTCACGAAAGGGGATTTTGTCTGTTACTTTTTGGAAAAAAAAAAAAAAAAAAAAAAAAAAAAAAAAAAAAAGCATGACATTGAAAGCGTGTTGGTGTTAGTTCCATTTTTTTTTGGTTGTATATTTGGTCCATACAAACATCACTTCCAGCTGTCGTGGCCTAATTCGTCTTCGATACGCGATGTGTCACATTACGATTGGTGAAAGTAAGAAGTTAGTTCACCGGGACCATCCCGAGTATATATTCTTCCTCGTATGCCATATAGTTCATTCTACTAATGTCAATTTTGTTCATGATTTCTCTATGTAACATTCAACTTGTCCCAAAACTTACAAAATTTTGTGTAGATATTGTATGAAAAAATGGAGAGAACCGGTTTGATGTCCGGTTCGAACCACCTTCAACTTCCACCGGGGTTCCGGTTCCACCCGACCGACGCGTTCACTACCTCAAGAAAAAGGTAGCTTCCGCTCCTTTGCCGGTCACAATCATACCTGAAGTTGATCTTTACAAATTCGATCCATGGGAATTACCAAGTAACAATTGCTTTCTTTACGTTTCATTTTATGTGAAATTCTTTCCCTTTTTAAAGGAATTGGACTATACATATGAAAGTTTTTGATTATTGTACGGGGTCGGATACGATCGAGCACATAAGAAATATCGGTCTTGGGTTACGATTATCGATGTAACTTGAGGTCGGTCTCCTATAGATCGAGACAGGCATTTCGAGAAGGGAAGTTCGAAGTCAGGCGTCATCGGGATAAAGTTCGAAGCCAAGGTATTCGAGATAAGGTTGTTGAGACTGGTCTTGGTAAAGCATCTTATAGTAAAAATATCAGATTCGCATAACGGAAGGACCGGAAATCTCGTGACTTGTAAATATCTCGGCGGGAATCACGGCCCAAATCAGCAAGGACGTTGAACCCAATAATTTTAGGGATCTTTTACACTGTAATTAGGTCTTTTACCTTGTATAGGATTCTTTTTTCTTCCTATATAAAGGATTCAACCCTATTGTACACAAGACAACATACGATCAATATAACAGTTAGCATATTTTAACTATCTACTTCATAAAATACTTGTTTCATTATTGTTCATTCCGTCGCAGATAAAGTATTCAACTTTGGTGGTTTGTTTGTTTGTCCTTTCATTTATTTAAATCAGCCTTTATTTTTATCGTTTATTCTTTAATTATATTAGGCCAAGTCACGTATCCTTAATACCACGTACAAATTCAATTGTTACCTGTAGTTCAGAGTAAACAATTATTTTTGTAGGTAAGGCGAATTTTGGAGAACAAGAATGGTATTTTTTCAGTTCGAGAAATAGAAAGTATCCAAACGGGACGAGGCCTAATCGGGCGGCAACTTCAGGTTATTGGAAGGCTACTGGAACAGACAAGCCAATATTTACATGCAATGATACTAAAAAGATTAGCGTAAAGAAGGCTTTGTTGATAACAATTCTTCTCTAACCAAGAAATGCTCTTTACGGGTAAGGTAACTTTCTCATTTCAAAACCAAATAAAAGAGAGAAAAGAAAAAAAAAAAAAAAAAACATAGACTATTAAGTTTTTACAACAATAACAAACCCAATGTAGTTTCACAAGTGGATCTGAGGAGGGTAGAGTGTAGACAGATCTTACCCTTGCATTTAAGAAAGTAAATAAACTATTTCTAGGAGACCGTCGGCTCAGGAAGAAAAAGGGGAAGAGACATAAAAATAGTGAAGGTCCTAACAAGATTCAAACCCAAGTCACTGGATTCAAAGTCCAGAGTGCTAACCACTACACTATAGAACCTTAGACAACAAACTTATATACACAGTTTAATTTTTCGCGAAAGATGTTTAACTGATAATCCATTGATGGTTGTAGCTCTGCCCTAGTTTCTCGATACCTAAGTCTCAATAAATTAAAATATTTTTGTCTTGGCTTATATTAATATAAGTTCATGATGTTTTATTTATTTATTTATTTTGTTTAGCTTGATGATTGGGTATTATGTCGGATTTACAAAAAAAACAGTTCAAGTACAATTATGGAAATGGACAAGGAGGATTCTATCGAGGACACAACAGGTTCAACTTCAATATTGCCAGCTTTATCAATGAATTATTTCGAGCAAAATCCAAGTATAGGAACTTTAAGAGTAGGTTCCAATTTTGATGAACTTTTTGAAAATGACATGAAAATGGAGAAAAATGAATATGAAAATGGCGACGATACGCCATTAATGGAGGGAAATTCGAGTTCATTTCTTACAATGCTCAATCAAATTTCACCCAGAAGTTCACAGCTCAATTCTTGGTTCTCTGGCTACCGATAGAGTTATTTCACTACTAAAAAAATTGGAATTAGCTACAAACTTCGCCGTTAATCTGTCACTAAATTGCTTGTAGATAACAGAATATTTTGATAATCTGTCACTAGTAGTGACAAATTTGTTATTTAGATACATAATTTATGCGTCGCTAATTTCTATTTTATTAGTAGTGATTATCTCATGTAGATCCAAGTCTTTGTAATATATACATTCTTAATTTATTTTCCTCTGTAGGCACTACTACTACGTGTGCAAACCAATCGAGGTACTTAACTTCCTGAATGGAACCTATTTTAAGGATTTTGGATACCTTGTCTTTGATGAATGTGCGTTTGACTTCGGACTGAAGCCTTCTCTTCTGTTTAACCGGGTGGAACTTCGGGTCCAAGCTCAGCTTGTGAGTAGTTATTTCTGGCAGGATCCCTCTCATATCAAGATGGGACCAAACAAAACAAGTTATGTTAGCTATAAGGAATTCAATGAGTTTTTTCCTGAGCTCGGAAGTTAGCCCCGTGCCCAGGTATACCTTCCGATCAGGTAAGTGTTCGATCAATATGACTTGCTCCAGCTCCTCAAGCGTTGACTTGGTAGCATCAGAATCGTCAGGGGCTATGAACGACCTAGGGACTCCGTAGTTATCATCCTCGCCTGTCTCCTGCATCTCTCGTTCGGTCAGGGCCGGTGTCGGTGATTGCTATTTGGTTTTTTCCTTCGTAATCGAACTCGGGTTCTTTGATATGAAGAGTGCGGATATTGGGGTCACCTCATTGACCGCAAATATTTCTTTTGTGGCCAGTTGTTCTCCGTAAACTGTCTTGATCCCTCCCGGTGTGGGGAATTTCAATGCCTGATGTAGTGTCAAGTGTACTACCCTCAAGTTGTAAATCCATGGCCTTCCAAATAGAGCATTATATCTCATATCTCCTTCGATCACATAGAACTTTGTTTCCTGAATGGTTCCAGCGGTGTTTACCGGCAGGGTTATCTCCCCATTAGTAGTTTCGCATGCTATGTTAAATCCATTTAAAACTCGAACTGCAGGCACTATTTGGTCTTGTAGACCCAAGTGTTCCACGACCCACGATTTGATGATATTGGCCGAGGTATCTGGATTAGTTAACACGCTTAACTCGAGATTTATTTATGAGTACAGATATTACCAGTGCATCAATATGTGGTTGCACGATGCCTTCAGCGTCCTCGTCGTTGAAAGATACGGTTCCCTCCGGTACATAATCTCAAGTCCATTTTTCCCTTGTAATGGAAACCTTAATTCGCTTTAGCGTCGGCCCTTGGGGGACATCGACTCCACCAATGATCATGTTAATGACGTGCTGAGGTTCCTTTTGCTCGGTCTGCATGTTGGAGTCCCTATTCTTGAAGTGATTTTTGGCTCGATCACTCAGAAATTTTTGGAGGTGTCCGTTATTGAATAACCGGGCTACTTCTTCTCTCAGTTGTCGGCAGTCTTTGGTTCTATGGCCGTGGGTGCCATGATACTTGCATATTAGGTTGGGGTCCCTTTGGGCAATATCGGACTGCAATGGTCGAGGCCACTTAGTATCTTTGATGCGTCTGATGGCTGATATGATGCGGGCATCATCGACGCTGAAGTTGTACTCCGATAACCTTCTTAGACCCGATTGGTCTGCCGAAATTATTTTTGCTCATGAGCCCCTAGTTATTATGACCTCGATCACTTCTTTTTTCATTCCTTGCTGGGTTACGCCAAATCCACTACCCCTTCGATCTCTGTTATACGGTTGATACCGATCTCTGCTTGGTCTTGGTTCGTGATCGACGGCTCTTTTAGACCTGTCATTAGTTATAATGGGATATACGAACCCGGAAGGGGCCCCGAGCTGATCGTCCTCCAACTTGATTTTCTATTAGTACTTGTTATGGACGTTAGCCCATGTTACTGTCGGGTACTCTATCAGATTTTGTTTCAACTGCTGTGAAGCCAATGAGATTTGGAGGTTAAGTTCTTGGGTGAATGCCTGAACGGCCCAATCGTTCGCTACCGGAGGCAGATCCATCTGTTACATTTCAAACCTCGACACGAATTCCTTGAGCATCTCGTTATTCTTTCCTTTACTTTGAAAAGGTCTGACTTCCTAGTCTCGACCTTGATGGCCCCAGCGTGCGCCTTTACAAAGGCATCTGCAAGCATAGCAAATGAGTCAATAGAATTAGGGGATAAGTTTCGATACCATATCATAGCTCTTTTTGACAAGGTTTTTTCTGAACTTTTTCAGCAAAACAGATTCGATCTCTTCATCTTCCAAGTTGTTTCCCTTGATAGCGCATGTGTAGGAGGCCAATTGTTCATTTGGATCGGTTGTTCCATTATATTTCATAATTTCGAGCATACAGAACTTCTTTGGAATCGGCTTTGGAGCTGCGCTCAATGGAAAGGTTTTTGGACAAATTTCTTAGAATCCAAGCCCTTCAGTATCGGTGGTGCTCCTGGGATTTAATCAACCCTGAAATTATAGGTCTCCACCTTTTTGTCGTTGGCTTCGATTTTTTTTCTCCCGATTCCATCCATTTTGTCAGTTCTCAAGCATCTTTATTTTCTCGGGGTTGGTCTCGAGTTCAGCTTCACCCGGCTTTTCTGTGGCCGGTTTATTTCTGCTGGTGTTTTCCCGGGATAGTTCGGGCTCAACTATACTGAGAGCGTGGCTTTGGTTCTGCAAATGGGCTATTGCTGCATGTTGAGCCTGTAACATTTCGAAGATCACCCCCAAGTTGATCCCATCACCTTAGCCGTCGTGTGTATTCCGGACTATCGATCGGGCTCCCTCGCGGATGCTGTTTTCGGGGTCGACAGGCAAGTTCGCTTCGATAGCCACATGTGAGTTAGCATTGATCAGGTCTGCGACTGGAACTCTGTTGGGGTTAACAGGGGGCACCTTGTTACTGGGCACCACATTGTTGTTCCCGCCATGGTGGTCAGACTCAGCATCAACGTTCAAATGAGCAGATTAGGAGTTTGACATATTTAATCTAACCTGAAATTAGAAGCTCAAAGAACAAGTGTAAAATAGAGTGCGTTATGGAAATTTGTATCGAATTGCCACTATTAGCTTTAGCCCCACGGTGGGCTCCAAACTGTTTATCCTCGAAAACGGATAACAATTATATTTATATGTGGTTTAAAGAATATGCGGATTAATTCAATACAATTGATAAAATGGTGTTAGATTGAACATATAAAGGTCATAATAAATTATCAAACCAGTAAAAAGAGTGACCCCGGACTTAGTAACAACTTAATAAAATGACTGCCTTCGATCCCGGGCTCACATCAATGAAGAACTGAAAAACTAAAATAATAATTTTTAATAACAGAGAGAACAAGAATATATTGTCTTGATATGCGTGTTACAATGTGTGTTTTGAATAATGAGTTTTCCCATTTATATAGTAGGGGAGTTTTACCCTAAGTACAATTCTAAAAAAGGTAAAAATCTTCCGCTTCGACGATCACTGATTTTTCGCCAATAAGAGTCGAGATGCACGTCGTGATATCCGGTTAGGCACGGGTATCACGGCCTTTTGTTAGTTGTATGCATCTGCTTGGTAATGCTTTCCAAATCTCAATCCTTAAATCGGACCTCGAGGATATGGCCCCGATATCCCCGAGGGCAGGTGTTTGCCCGAGCCTTGATATGAGGAATTTTTCGTTCTGACTCCGATACATTACTATTGCGTTCTTACTTCACTTGGCTTATCGGAAAGTCGAGTCATAAGTAGACTCGATTTTACCTGTATGCAGATCCATAATTTCATTTTAATGGAATCATTGACAGAAAATTATGGTAGCTTTTCGGTTTTTTGGAAATACTGATTGAAGAAAATAGTAAAGAAACAAAAAGTTTGACAATGTCCTAAAAGACACACACACACACAAAAAAAAAAAAAAAAAAAAAAAAGAAAGAAAAGAAGAAGAAGAAAAAGAAGAAGAAGGAGGAGGAGGAGGAGGAGGAGTAAGATTCTAACTCAAAAAAGTCACTGAAGATTAGGACATGAGAAAATCCTACATTTAGAATGTTTAATTTAGTGCGTGCGCTGACTCATTTTATTCTTTTTTTGTCAATTATTATTTTCATACATATAAAGAAACCACATCTAGAAGTGTGTATTATAGAAGCTACTCCTTATACTATTAAAATGTTCAAACCCTCAAAAATAATGTCACGTTCATAACACACTTTGATGTTTCTTGATGTATTCCTATAAATAAAGATATTGAGAATCGTGTTGTAAACACTTAAAAAATACTTGAAAGAAATAAGAAAGTTCTTTCTTTCTCATTATTTATTTATTTTTTTGTTTTATATTATTATTTTAAGTTTAATTTCTTAACGGTACTTAATAAGTTTAATTATAAGTTTGGCTATTGCCTATGCACATCCCTATATCTCTCTCATAACCGTCTCACTTCACAAAAAATTCACTAATTAGAGTAGGAAGAATACTAAGGATAGATTTGAAAATAAAACAAATATTTTTTAAAACATTATATTTTTTAAAACAAATTCAATTTGGTAAAAGGACTAACATTTGAGATTGAAGAGAGTACGACACTCCAACCATATCTAGTTTGATTTGAATTAGGATTATCCACTAAGTAATAGAAACATGCACCGCATTATTATTTTGGTCATAACCATGGTTGTGGACCATGCAGATTCGATTGAATCTGTTAATTTTTGCTTAAATATTGTATTTGTATTGAAAATTTTATTTTGTTATTTATATTGACGACATATTAGTTAAATTCCTACGAGCAAAGGACCATTTGGAACATCTGCAGGAAACCTTCAGCATACTGAAGAAATATAATATGAAGCTGAACCCGAGGAAATGTGCATTCGGGGTCGGGTCCGGGAAGTTACTTGGATTCATGGTGTCCAACTGGGGAATCGAGATCGATCCTGACAAAATCAAAGCTATAGAAGACATCAATGTAGTGGACAATGTCAAGGTCGTTCAAAGGCTAACCAGGTGTATAGCCGCCCTGGGTTGGTTCATATCAAGGTCCTCCTATAAGAGCCATCGGTTCTTCTCATTGTTGAAGAAGAAGAATAACTTTTCGTGGACCCAGGAGTGCCAGCAAGCTATGGAAGAACTCAAACGATACCTTTTGAGTCCACCTTTGCTGCATACTTCGAAGGCAAACGAGCAATTGTACCTTTTACTTAGCAGTATCAAAGATAGCGGTAAGTGGAGTCTTAGTTCGGGAAAAGGAAGGTATGCAATTTCCTATATATTATGTTAGCAGAACTCTAGGCGAGGCCAAAACAAGGTATCTTCACCTGGACAAATTGGGGCTCGCTTCGCAAAGTGCCTCCAGGAAGTTAAAGCCATATTTTCAATGTCATCCCATATGTGTCGTAACTACTTGCCAATTGAGGAGCATAATGCACAAACCTGAGCTTTCGGTAAGGTTGGCCAAATGGGCTACGGAAATTAGCGGGTACGATATCGAACATCGACCCCGAACCGCCATCAAATCTCAAATTTTGGAAGAGTTCGTGGATGACTTCAAGCCAGCCTTAATACCCGAAGTCAAAAAGGAATTTTTGTTAGCCTCGAGTACCTCCTCCTGGAATTGGACTCTCTGTACAGACGGTGCCTCGAACGCAAAAGGGGTCCAAGCTCGGCATCATGTTGAAGTCGCCCATGGGTAGCGTAGTTAGGCAATCTATTAGAACTGTGAAATTGACTAACAATGAGGCCGAGTATGAGGCCATGATTGCAGTTCTCGAATTGGCTAAAAGCCTGGGGGCCAAAGTGATCGAAGCTAAGTGTGATTCCCTCTTTGTGGTAAATCAAGTCAATGGGACATTCAAAGTGAAATAGGACGAATGCGAAGATACTTGGATAAACTATTGGTAACGCTACATTGATTTAAGGAATGGACCATATAACACGTGCCTCGGGATCAAAATAGCAAAGCCGATGCTCTGGCTAACTTGTGGTCTCGGTTGATGACGATGAATTCAGCTCGGAGACAGTTGTACAACTCATGAAATTGGTAGTGAAAGAAGGCCATGCTGAGATAAACTCGACAACTTTAACCCGGGACTGGAGAAACAAGTATATAGATTACATGAAGATCAGGAAGCTGCCTCGGATCCCAAAGAATCGAGAGCTCTACGCACGAAGGCGGCCAGGTTTAGCCTGTCCGAAGATAATACTCTGATTAGAAGAACATACAATGGCCTATTCGCCATATGCTTGGGACCGGGAGACACCGAATATGTTTTGAGGGAAGTTCATGAAGGCACACGTGGAAACCATTCAGGGGGAGAATCGTTTGTTCGTAAAATAATCAGAGCTGGCTATTATTGGATCGATATGCAGAAAGAGGTGAAAGAGTTCGTGCAAAAATGCGACGTCTGTCAGAAACATGCACTAATGATCCACCAACCCGAGCAGTTACTACACTCGGTCCTATCGCCTGGCCCTTCATGAAATGGGGAATGGACATCGTCGGTCCCCTACCATAGGCACCCGGTAAGGCTCAATTTATACTATTTATGACAGTCTATTTCTCTAAATGGGTTAAAGCTTAGGCGTTTGAGAAGGTCTGGGAAAAAGAAGTCACCGACGGAAAAAGAACTCATCAACTTCATTTGGGACCACACAACATGCCGGTTCAGTATACCGGCCGAGACAGTGTGTGATAACAGGAAGCAGTTTATCGGCAACAAGGTAAGCAAAATTTTTGAGGACCATAAGATCAAAAAGATCTTGCAACACCCTACCACCCTAGTGGGAACGGATAGGCGGAGTCGACAAACAAAACAATCCTTCAAAGCCTTAAGAAAAGGTTGACTGATGCCAAAGGGAAGTGGAAGGAAATCCTACCCGAAATCTTGTGGGTGTATCGCACGACCTCAAAATCCAATAATGGGGCCACTCCGTTTTCGTTGGTCTACGATGCCGAAGCACTAATACGGGTCGAGGTAGGAGAACTGAGCCTCAAGTTCTGATATGCAATTGAAGAATCAAATGGCGAGGCCATGAGCACGAACTTAGAACTACTAGATAAGAGGCGCGAGGCCGCTCTAGTATGGCTGGCCGCCCAAAAACAACAGATAAAAAGATATTACAACCGAAGAGCCAACCTATGACACTTCAACATCAGGGACTTAGTTGTCACGACCCAAAATCCCAACCTGGTCGTGATGGCGCCTCTCGTGAGGACAAGGCAAGCCAAAGCAATACAACTGCTCTTAAACAGTTAAACCATGTAATTTAAAACAAGAATAAATAAACAACAAGGTAGTTCGGAATATATATATATATATAAAGTACCATCCCGACTACAGCCCTCAGATCGGGGTGTCACAAAGTCATGAGCCACTAAAGAAGGCCTAAAGATAATATAACTATTACAATATCTTAAGCACAATTGTTTGAAAGAAGTAAAGTCAACAAAAGAAAAGAGTCACGGGGCTGCGGACGCAAGCAGCTACCTAGTAATCTCCGAAGCTCCGAATCAGCAGTAGTAGTCAGTACCTCGGAGCGGGACCGCTAGCGCCTGAATCTGCACACATGGTGCAGGGAGTAAAGTGAGTACTTCCAACTCAGTGAGTAATAAATGTAAATAAAGACTGAAGGTAAGAAATCACATAATGCACAAAAAAACATCATTAAAATGGTAACCATGTGTAAAGTCAGGTAGAAACTCCTTTCAAATACATGCCCCTCGGGCTTAACATCATTTACAACAGTAAAACCTTTTCAAAATCCGATTACCAGTTGTCATTGTTACCAACCGTAACCCTACAGTTGTAATTGTTACCAACTGTATTATCAACCCATCTCCGGTTATCAGTTGTCATTGTTACCAACTGTAACCTACAGTTGTCATTGTTACCAACTGTACTATCTTTCATTATCGGT
>MCJB01049212.1:0-41890 GCA_002018475.1 Nicotiana obtusifolia
ATGATCCCCGGCAAAATTACGCCCGGGCCCATTATTCCTTGAACTATCCTTATATGGTTGGTGTCGACCACTACTTGACCTTGGTTCAAGATCGATGCTTCTCCTGTGGAATGTTTTAACTAGATAAACGGATCCAGACGGGGATCCGAGCTGATCATCTTCAACTCTAATCTTCGATTGATATCGATTGTGTATATCAGCCCATGCAACGGCCGGATATTTTTTCAAATTTTGCTTTAATTGTTGTGAAGATATCGAGCTCCTTACATTGAGCCCCTGCGTAAAAGCTTGTACGGCCCAATCATCCGTGATTGGTGGTAAATCCACTTTCCATTTGAAATCGGGATACGAATTCTCTTAGCATCTCGTTATCCCTTTGCCTTACCTTGAAAAGGTCCGATTTTCTGGTTTCGACCCTAATGGCACTTGCATGTGCATTCACGAAAGAATATGCGAGCATAGCAAACGAATCAATAGAATTAGCAGGTAGATTATGATACCATACCATAGCCCCCTTCGATAGGGTTTCTCCGAATTTTTTCAATTATACGGACTCGATCTCGTCGTCCTCCAAATCATTCCCTTTGATAGCACATGTGTAGGAGGTAATGTGCTCGTTGGGATCGAATGTATATTATACTTGGGTATAACGGGCATGCGAAATTTTTTGGGGATCGACTTCGGAGCTGCACTAGGCGGAAAAGGCTTTTGTATGAATTTCTTGAAATCGAGGCCTTTCAACACCGGGGGTGCTCCTGGAAGTTGATCTACCCTGGAATTGTATGTTTTCACCTTTTTATCGTTTGCCTCGATCCTTTTTCTCCCGATTTCATCCGCTTAGTAAGCTCCTCGGGCTTTTTTGCGATCTTGGAATTAGCCCCCGATTCGTGGTCATTTGATCTTTCTACAACCGATTCGCCCCTGCAAGTAACATCTCGAGACGGATCGGGCTCTATTATTTTTGGTGCAAGGCTTTGGCTCTATAATTGAGCAATTGCTACCTGTTGAGCCTGTAACATCTCAAAAATTACTCGTGGGCTAATTCCATCTCCATCAGCATTTTGAGTGTTTTGGTTCAACAATTGAACTCGATTGGGAACATTGTTTCCAGGTTCGACAGGTAAGTTCATGTTAACCGCCGCTTGTGAGTTGACGTCGATTTGATCTGGGATCGTGAAATTGTTACCACGAACTATGTTGTTATTTTCATCTTGGTGGCTGGATTTTTTGCCAATATGAGGAGGCATTGATTGAGAGTTTGACATTTTGTGATATTTTTCGAAATATATTTCACAGAATAAATGAGAAGTAATGAATGTTCAAGAAATTGGTATCAAACAACCACTATTATCTAAGGCCCCACGGTGGGCGCCAAACTGTTTATCCCGAAAATCAGATAACAATTGAATTTGTACGTGGGACAAAAAGATATGCGGTTATATTTGATACGAGAAAAGCAAATGAAGAATAAAGAAATAAGATTGCAGTAACGTAAATGAGAAACTGAAGTATGAGCCAGTAAGTTTGTATATGCTTTCTATGGGTATTTTCAGATGCATTTACATTGATGAGAGCCCCCTATATATTGGGGGAAGAATCTACTTTATGACCAAAAAGTCTTCTACTTTAAGTGATTGAACAGTCTCCTTGACTTTTAGACGTGATTTACGGATATGTACAATAGATCTATTGACTGTCTCAACTTTGTATATAGTCTTGGGTCCGAGATCGATCTTGAGGCCATAACCTCGAGGTTCCCTATGAATTCGATGGCAATGGTCGATTCGACATCAAGTATCGTTGGTTTCAGTTCGAAGCTAAAGTTGACCTCGAGATCGCGGGATCGATAGATCGATATCGTTTATCCTGGCCACTGTCGATATCAACATCGTTCCTTAGCTGATTTTGTCATGATATGGATTAAACCCTATTTTAACCGTATACAGAGATAAAGCATGATTACTATTGTCGCCATTGAAGTTACAACATGAAGTTAATCCCCTATTGAGTTTCAATGAATTTGTATTCGAATGCTTGTTATTTTGTAGCTGGCTCATTATTACCTAATTTGTATGTTGATTCCAACACTATTTGTTTCTTATTAAAGCAAATTATACCACAATTGTCAAATTTTAAAGATCGTCAATGACAGTTTTTGCGTTTGGACGTGAAACGTAGGTTATTTTTACGAGGAAGATCCGTATAGATACAGGTGAATCGCATAGTATATTTTTTAAACTGAAATCCTTAAAGATGTGCACTAATCACAACAGTAATTAAGATAAGTATTTATTCAGCCGTTGGGATTCTTTTAAGCGTGAATGTATATAATTGTAATAAAAATCCAGCTACTATTTGAAAACTCCAAACTCTAGCTAAACCGGATAATATATGTCATATTTTAGTATTTATAGGAAAAGATCTCTTTCTCAAAAGAAGAAGGAGAAGAAGAAAGATTCCACGTACAACCCAGAAATCTCTTCCGCTATATTTAATGCTTTAATTTGCTCCTTATTAGATCTCATTTCTCATTGTGTTGGTATATGTTTCTTCAATGAGTTTAACTTTTATATTATATGTACAGTCAGACCCCTCTATAACATCATCTTTATAAAATAATCATTCATTAAAAAGTCAAGTTTTTTTCGAAATTAATTTTTATGTTATATTAATATATGTCATCTGTAACAGCACTTCACTATAGCAACCAAAAAATATCGGAACAAACGAGACTGTTATAGAGAAGTTGGTCGTATATATTAATAGTGGAAGAAAATTAGTAATAAATGACTATAAGTGACCGTTCAAAAAAGGTGAAATTAGTAGTTTTCAAAATAAGATATATTATCTATCATAACAGTTAATATACATTAATAGTGTAAAAATTCTTTTCTTGTCACCTTACAAAACTAGAAAATCTAAGGTCATTGTAATCAGTGGCGGATCTACATGGACACTTACCTTTTATCAGATTTAGTAAATTTATATAGGTAATTATAAAAATATTTAAATAAATATTGAGCGAGCACCTACAATTAAACTCATTTTCCCTTTTTTTTGTTGGAATTTTTATCGCCAAACACCCGTGACTTTAAAATAGTAACTCAAAGGAAGCTGAAGCATTATTGTCACAGTTAGATATTTTCTACTTGTTGCATAGAAAGAAGATGAGAACAGAAAAGATTGATAAAAGAGATCGAAGATAAAGGTCTAGATTCTTGGAATGGCACAAAAAGACATCAAGTAAATATTTAGAAATACTCAAAACATAAACTATAAAGTCACAGCTAGCTACACCCTTGCTCATTTTCAATGAGTTCATGCAAGAAATTGTATTAAAGGAAGAAATAAATCTCATTTAAGCAAAAGTGTAAGTATCAAAATGTCAAGAGGAAGAGACACATTGGTACTTGGTAGAGTGATTGGAGATGTTTTGGATCCATTTACAAGATCTATTGACCTAAGAGTGGTTTACAACAGTAGACAGGTTATTAATGTGTCACGACCCAAAATCTCATCCCGGTCGTGATGGTGCCTCTCGTGAAGACAAGGCCAGCCGAACCAAACCAACACCGCTAAACATTTTAAATAACACGAGGATAATATAAATACGGTTTAATAATAGTCAATTGCGGAAAATATCATATAGCAACCATCCCGACTACAGCCCTCAGATCGGGGTGTCACAAAGTCATGAGCGACTACTGAAGGCCTAATAATAACAAACTATTACAATATCTTAAGTACAAATGTTTGAGGGAAGCAAAATCAACAAAGAAAAGAGTTACGGGGCTGCGGACGCAAGCAGCTACCTCATAATCTCAGAAGCTCCGGTCCAGCAGTAGTAATCAGTACCTCTGAGCAGGACCACTAACGTCTGAATCTGCACACAAGGTGCAGGGAGTAAAGTGAGTACTTCAAACTCAGTGAGTAATAAAAGTAAATAAGGACTGAAGATAGGAAACATCCACGACGAGCAGTAATTCAAATTACATTCCACATCAATACGTGAAGTAAGCAGAATAATCACAACACCAAAAATGCAATGCAATGCAATGCGATGCGATGCTATGCCTTGTAATGCAATGCAATGCTAGTCAAGCTAGTCATGACCTGTGGCGGACGTGCCACCCGTTCCTCTGGGTACCCGCGCTCGGTGGATGATTCCGGCGCATTATATATATATATATATCGTGACGGCGTGTCACCCGATCCATGCAATCAAATCCTCGTGACGGCGTGTCACCCGATCCATGCAATCTAATCCTCGTGACGGCGTGTCACCCGATCCATGCAATCTAATCCTCGTGACGGCGTGTCACCCGATCCATGCATGTTTATGCCCCGTGGCGGCGTGCCACCCGATCCATTTAAAAATCATTTGAAAACAGCGTATGTGTTTCAAATCCAAGTTGATGAAATGATTCATGCAACAACAATGGCGGTATGCCCAATAACACCCTTGTAGGGTCCACACAACTGGCGATATGCCCAACATTGTAATACAACATACAACAACAATCACCCTTGAAGGGCTCATATGACCGGCACGAAGCCCAAACGTGGCAAGTAGCCCAATTACAATAATATCAACGAGTTTCAGTCATGAACACAATAGAAATCATCAATCGGGGTGGACCAAGTCCCAATCCCCATACATAAACAAGCCCATGCTCATCACCGAGCATGTACCTCACCTCATTACAGTATTAAGAGGTGAAATCCGGGGTTTCGAACCCTCAGGACATCATTTACAAGTATTACTCACCTCGAATTCGGCTAAATCCTTAGCCCGCGACGCTCTTGCCCTTTGTGTTGGCCTCCTCGTGCGTCGAATCTATTCAATTTCACAATCATTATGTCAAATTAAGCTATGGGTTCAACACCCAAGCAAAAATAATCAGAATTACTATGAAATTCTCAATTCAGCAAAATCCGGGCCCCGGGCCCACTTCTCAAAATTCAGAATTTATTACTAAAATATGTTCCTTATCTCTTTATGAGTTCACCCATATAAGATTTGTCGTATTTCGACTTCGAATCGGCCTTAATCCCCATTTTCATAATTTCTTGAAATTGAGAAGAACCCTAGGTTCTTCTCTTCCACAATTTTGTGAATTTATGAGGGGATTGAGCATAGAAATCATACTCTAAGAGGGATTTAGGGCATAGAATACTTACCCGTTGTTTTCCTTGAAGTTCCCTCTCTTTTTGTTCCCGACTTCACTTCAATCTTCCGTTCAAAAACCCCCAAGTATGTCTAAGGTCTTGCAATCCCTTTCCTTGCGAGATAAATCACGAAAATCTACCTTGCATGTATGTTTCGGGGTTGATTTCTAGTGATTCTCGTGTGTTTGTATGTGGTTTCTCTCGTGGGTGTGGAGTATCGTATTTGAGAAGAGAAAAATGGACCCTTGGTCCTATTTATTTTGGCTCAAAATCGGGCAAAATGTACTGAAGGAAGTCAATTTCGCGCCCCTTATGTCATTTTCGCGATTCGCATAACCCATTCGCGAACCGCGAACTCGACGCGAAATGAGCAAGATGGCCGCCCAGTGTTCTGTCCGTGTTCGCGACATCCAGGTGAAGTTTCGCGGTTCGCTTTTCAATTTCGCGAATCGCGAACTCACCACGAAATCAGCCCAATGTTTCTGCCCGTGTTCGCGACGCCTTGGGGGATTTTCGCGGTCCGCTTTTCCAGTTTGCGATTCGCGAACTGGCCGCGAATTGGCCCCTCTTCTTCTGTTTCTCTTCGCGATGGTTTGAGCCATTTTCGCGTTTCGCGAAGCCAGAAAGCGAACAGCTTTTTGGCCGCGAATTTGATTAACCAAGTGATCCTTTTTCTCGTTTTACTAATTTTAGTCTAACTTTCTCATGCGGAGTTCGATTTAGATGATTCTTTTTGCCATGGCTCCGTAATTTCAATACGGAGTCAATGCCTCATACAAAATTGAGTTTGGAGCTCGTTTACTAATTTTAAGGCCGATCACACCAGAAAATATGAAGGCATCGCCTTCTATAGCGATGAAGTAAGTCCCGTTGACCATTCAAAATTCACCCGAGACCCCCGGGACTTTATCCGAACATGCACACATGTTCTATAACCTCATTTAAACTTGTTCCAATCATTGGAACACTAAAAACGAACATCGTTTTACAGGATTTGCGTTGAAAGCAATCCTATGAACTCTAAGGATCCTCAATTCGATCCTTCGATCCGAACCCGACCAAACGATGTCCGAATGGTCTGAAAATTTGCACGCAGGTCCAAAATCACATAAGGAACCTACAGCAACTTTTGAAATTTCATTTTGACTTCCGGATCAAAATTCGACCTATTAATCGGAAGATCGAACTTTATCGATTCAAGCCTAGTCTTATTCAGGCCCACAAGACATATTCCGAGTTCATTTCCATAACTTGAATTTTCAATTATCAATATTTAAGGAAATAAATTGAGGCGTAAAACTGGTCATTACATAATGGCTGTGACTTTAGGCCTTCTCAGATTATTCACCAGCCTAGGATTGAGATTGGAGGGGCAGATGCTTGCAACTTTTACACTCTGGTAAATATCCTATATTCATTTTATATATCATTTTTCTCGTCGTTTTGTTTTTGTCTGTTCTATAAATAATGACACCTTTTATTGAAATCACTATTAGGAATGTTGTGACAGACTTTTCGTCGGAAAGCTTAGGTTTTCGACGAATTTCGGATGGACATGTGAGATTTGTGTATTTCACGATGTATTTTATCTTTAATAACATGTTCGTATAGCCATAGAAATATCATGACATGTTCTTGGAGGGGCAGATGTTTGCACTTTTTACACTCTGGTAAACATCATATATTCATTTTATATATCGTTATTTTCGTCTTCCTGTTTCTTCCTTTTTTATCTGTTCTACGAAGAATAACACCTTTCTGTATTGAAACCACTATCAGAAATATTTCCGACAGACTTTTCGTCGGAAAACTTTGGTTTTCGACGGATTTCGGATGGACACATGAGATTTGTGTCTTTCTATCTATGATTTTTTTATTTTATCTTTAATAATATATTCTTATAGCCACAGAAATGTCATGACATGTTCTTGGAGGGGCAGATGTTTGCACCTTTTACATTCTGGTAAACATCTTATGTTCCTTTTATATATCACTCTTTTCGCCAATCTATTTTTATATGTTCTACGAAGAATAATAGAAATATTGAAACCCATATTAGAAATGTTTCCAACTGACTTTTCATCGGAAAGCTAGGTTTTTGACGGATTTTGGATGGATACGTGAGATTTGTGTCTTTCTATCTGTGATGTTTTTATTTTACCCTTAATAACATGTTCTTATAGTCATAGAAATGTCATGACATGTTCTTGGAGGGACAGATGTTTGCACCTTTCACACTCTGGTAAACATCCTATATTTATTTTATATATTACTCTTTTCGTCTTTCTATTTTTATCTGTTCTGCGAAGAATAACACCTTTCTGTATTGAAACCCATATTAGAAATGTTTTCGACTGACTTTTCATCGGAAAGCTTAGGTTTTCGATGGATTTCAGATGGACACGTGAGATTTGTGTCTTTCTATCCTTGATCTTTTTATTTTACCCTTAATAACATGTTCTTATAGCCATAGAAATGTCATGACATGCTATTGGAGGGGCAGATGTTTGCACCGTTTACACTCTGGTAAACATCCTATATTCATTTTATATATCACTATTTTCGCCTTTCTATTTTTATTTGTTCTACGAAAAATAACACCTTTCTGTATTGAAACCATTACTTCAAATGTTTCCAACGGATTTTTCGTTGAAAAGCATAGATTTCTATGGATTTCAGACGGGAACGTGTGATTTGTGTCTTTCTATATGTGATCTCTTCATTTTACCAGTAATAACATTTTCTTATAGCCGTAGGAATATCGTGATGTATCTAAGAGCACAAGTTCTTATGAAACTTTTGATATGTACAAAAAGTTGTTTAATTCTTTCATTCTTAAACTATTGTGCTCAGTCAAATAACAACGTATAAAATGAAACAGAGGCCAACCATATTCTATTGTTTCTTGTTCCTTTGCACTAGCTGTACACAAACAAGTGTATAATCTAGGGTTTCATGATTTTTCATATAGTTTTCTTATTCTGGAAATATTTATCAAGACATGTTGGAATTTCGCTTGTTTTTTAAGGTTATGGTAGATCCTAATGCTCCGACCCCAACCAACCCAAACATGAGAGAGTATTTGCACTGGTCAGTATATAGTTTGTCGATTTAATTTATATATACTGACAATATAATTAGTTTTTACACCATCAATATTAAAATGTTCGTTTTACTGTTCTTTCTTCTTACGCTTTCTGAAAAGTGAGAGGTGGGTTTGAGTTTGAGGTATAGGCGCTAGGGGTGTATTAAAGGAGGTTCACTTGAATTCCTTTAGCCAGAAAAATATATTATATTAATACACTAAAACAAATTTATTTAATACATACATAACTTGTTAAATCTCATATAAATAAGCTTTTAATTAAATAAAAAAAGTGGCATAAGAACATAATCACTTTAGACTGCATCTTCAAATCTTAAGCATTGCATTCTTGTACTTTAAGGGATCGTTTTGGTTCGAAAACAAGTTATCTCACTATTAATTTCGGAATTATTTATTCTCGGATTAGTTATCTCACCCTCCTATGGAAATAAAAAAAATACTAAAATCCGAAATAATTAATTTCGAAATTAATTATCTTATAATTTTATCCCAATCAAACTTAAAATAAACTCATGTGGAAGTTAATTTCGAAATTTACTATTCCTTATCTTACGTTTCCAACGTGCCTTAAGTTCTTTCAATGTTATTCCTCAAAGTCAAAGAAGCATGATTCTCGTACCAGTGATAATAAGAATTTCCATCATTGAAATTCTTTTTCAATTGTTTTCTTGTCATCCTCAGGTATGGTGGACCAATGTATTATTCCAATATGTCGGATTTCTGTGACAGCTTTATACCACACTCTAATTTTGGCCATTAAAACTTACGCAAATAGTAAGAATAAAATCGAGGGCAAAGATCATTTTAGTTCGCGGCAAAAACTATTTACATCCCGTCCGAAGCGAATTCAAAAATTCGATGGACACAGGGCATCATGACATTCAATAAAAGTTTATTATTGATCAAAGATTGGTACAGAAGTTTGTGCTAATATATATCTGGCTATTTTTTAAAAATATTTGCAACTATATATGAAGTTTTTACCGAAGATTTTGGGTGTCGGTAACCCCTTAACTCATCATATGCGTCCCCCTCTGAAAACAGTTCTTATCTTTTTGAATTAATTTAAATCCTAATTTTTCACCTACTTTATAACACACTTCTAACATTTCTATCATCGTAATCCACATATGGTAATTTTCAGTAGCTTTCGCATATATTCACTTCAATCCGATCTTTCTGAATTGAGTATCTTGGAACGGTCAACATCGACTAAAAAAGCATTAAAAACGTAGCTACTTCAAAGTTAAATTTTACATCTTATTTAGAAATTCGCTTATGCCGAACCCCTTCCCAATATAATTTTTTTTTTTTAAAAAACCCTCTCAATTTTACTTGAAAATAAACTTTCTAGTAGGTATGTTTCAATTTTTTCATGGAACTTGTATTTTTAGTTTAAAAAAGATGATGTGTAAAACAGGAGAAATGCAGAAAATCCCTATGTTTGGGTAGATTTAAAATAGTTCTTTTGAATATATTTCTGAACAGTTTGGGTTCTTTAAATTTTGCAAAAAGACAACCTTTGATCAATGTCAACTATTTAACAAATTCCGATTGTTAGACTATATGAGAACTGTGGGAAAAAGAAAAAGATTTAACGGGAGCTTGAACAGCACAACTAAAACTCTAGGAATTTTTCGAAATCCGGCATAGTGCGTAGAAGTTTCACTTGTAAAAGCCTCGAACTCTAGCAGACTATAATGAAGGGTATTTCGTGTTTTATCTAGAGATGTTTTTGTTTAAATTTTATTTTTTCATTAAAAAATGACTATTGCTCAATTACATTTCTAATAGTCGCTAAGTATTAATAAGCGATCCAAAAACTGGACACCCGACGCTAATTTCAGTAGAAATGACACCAGATAGTCACTTTTAAGTATGTTGTTTAAAATATATCCATAGTTTACATGTATTTAAAGATTAGCGAATTTTGCTCAAACTTCAAGACAACGTCCTAGAGTTTAAACCTCAAAATTCAAACGTCAGGACGTCGTATTTTAAAGTTCAAAACTTGTGTCCAGAAGTTTGAATCTTATGTCCTGAATTTTACATTAATAGTTCAGAAATTCAGGACACTTAGTACTGAATTTTAAATTAGCAGCTCAAAACTTCAGGACACTACGTCCTCAATTTCCAAATTCAGGATACTTAGTCCTGAAATTAGATGAATTGGCTAATCTTTAAATTCATAAATTGTGAATATATTTAAATAGTGGGCTTAAAAGTGGCTATTCCTGCAATTCGCCCCTATTTTAACCTAGACCTCTCTTTTGTTTATTTATGGACCATGTTAGATCGGCGAATGAATCCTCTAGCTTTTTCACTAGGGGAAATGCACAGTTAGCCACTAATTAGAGATGTCTTTACTCTTTAGCCACTGTTTAAAATGTATTTACTCTTTACTCAGTGCTTAATAAATTTTTACCCGTCCGGACGAAAATACCCCTATGCTAGACATGGGTGCTGTGTAAATATTAAGGACATTGTATCCTTAACTTCATGAATGCTATGTAAATATTAAATACAAAAGTGTCTTGTATTTGCATATTCCGTTGCTAAACTTTAGAACATCATGTCCTTAACTTCATAATTGTGCAGAATGTTAAGGACATGGCGTCCTTAACTTCATGTGTGCAATGTAAATGTTAAGGACATAATGTCCTCAACTTGTATTTGCACCTTCTGTTGTTAAACTTTAGGACCTCATATCATTAACGTCATATGTACAGCTTAAATGTTAAGGACATGGTATCCTTAACTTCATGTGTGCATTGTAAGTGTTAAGGACATAGTGTCCTTAAATTTATGAGTGTTGGCTAAATATTAAGGACATGATATCCTTAACTTCATGAATGTTGTGTAAATATTAAGGATAAGGTATCATGTATTTGCACCTTCCGTTGTTAAACTTTAGGACATGACATCATGTCCTTAACTTCATATGTGCAGTGTAAATGTTAAGGACACAGCGTACGTAACTTCATGTGTGCAGTGTAAATGTTAAAGACACCATGTCTTTAATATTTACATAACACTCATGAAGAAAGGGTAATAAAGTCTTTCCGTATTAATTTTAATAGAGTAGTGGCTATTGTTGCTCAGCATTATAAATACTGAATAAAAACTAAATATCATATTAAAAAGTGACTATCCCACGCCGTTTCTACTCTTCACTAAGGGGCCGGTCCAAACTCTGACCGGCCCCTTCCCATGTTTACGGAAGTAACGCTCATCTCTTTAAGTAAATCATTTGATATGTAGTAATGACTTTATGAAACAAGAACAAGAAGAATTAACTTAAATAGCCGCTCATCCAACCGTTTAAATTGTAACTAGCTGATAGGTGTATAATATAAGTATTATTTATGTATAATATACATATATATATATATATATATATATATATATATGTATGTATGTATAATCAGTGCATAAATTATATATATATCGGCTAGAAAAAGCAAACAGTAAATTTATCGGGCTATTTATGTATCAAGTCAAGAAAAGTCTATGGAATACAAATGCTAGAAATAAAACTTAGACTCACTTTCGTTTCTTAAAATGTGTTTGAAAATATCATATTCTTTTGCAAATAATTTAAGAATATCATATTGCGAAAAAAAAACAGTTTTGGAATTACCCAATTTCAACAAGTGCGCTGATTCTTTGCTAGGTTGGTCACTGATATCCCAGCAACTACAGGACTAAACTTTGGTAAGTCTCTGTCCTTCATTCTAATCACGATTTTTATTACTCTTACATTTTATTCTTCTTTCGAAACGGAGGAAATAGTAATTTTTTTCCTTTAGGGTTATAAGTAGACAAAGACAACGTAAAATTAAGAGTTAAAAATAGCCATTAGTTATGTTGTGCGGATTCTTAAAAAATTTATTGCATTCGTATTGGATCCTTACATTATTTCTAGGATTCGATACTTAGTGCGAAGTCAAAAATTTCTTTAAGGGTGTTCAAGATTTAATATATATGTATAAAAAGTTAATTTTGATTTATATATACGTTATAACTTTTTGTATGAATAATAAAATTTTTCGATGAAGGGTGTCTAACTGACCATCCTTCAGTATATGTGGCACCGCTACTGCCGACACATATCAGGCGAAATTTTTAAAAAGTCCGAACAACATATAGGGCATAAGATTAGACATGATTTTTAATTTATGTTTTCTTTATTTGATTGTTTATTGGGTTAATTTATAGGCAATGAAGTGGTATCCTATGAGAGCCCAAGGCCTACAATAGGAATACATCGGTTTGTTTTCGTGCTATTTCTGCAATTACGTCGAGAGAATAATGTCCATGCTCCTCAAAGTCGTCAGAATTTCAACACAAGAGATTTTGCAGAGCTTTATGATCTTGGCTTACCTGTTGCTGCTGTTTACTTTAATGGCCAAAGGGAAAATGGCACTGGTGGCCGTCGACTATAATATGCATCTGTTTAATATGTATAAATAATTTATCTAAAACCCAATAAATTATCTTTTTTAGAATCAGAAACTCATGAACTTAAAAGTTTAACTCTGCATTTTGGCAATGTATGACATTATATCCTAGAAATAAAATAAGTTAATAGGCTCTTGTTGGAAAAATACGTGCACTTTGGTGTTTTTGATGGATTATCATTTCAAGTATTGCTCCCGTTGGAGCAGTGACATAGCCAGAAATTAAATAGAACATATCATTATTTAGGTATCATATTGACTTTTATGTTTATTTATTAAATTCGATAAATCTTGAAAGCGTACATCAACAAAATTGTTAAACGACTAAGAAAATAACTATCATGTGTTACTAAAAATATTCTCCCATAAGAATATTTTAATAGATTATATGTTTGCCAATTTTTTTAATTTTTACTAAACATATATTCACTTAACAAAACTGTATTTATAACACAAAGTAAGATTGAAATAATATACATGTGACAAAAAAATCCAAAAAATCTGAACCAATCGAATCGATATAGTGTGTTTGGGTTTGCTTTTGATAAAACTCGATCTAACCTGGTCCATGTACACCCCTAAATATTGATAATTTCGTCTACAAATGTAGTTCCATTAATGAGATTCTCTTATATTTAATCAGAGATCTCGGATTATAACTCTAAGAATAGTGATAATTCTGGCATACATCAACAAAATAGTGGGATACTAACTCGGATTCTAAAATAGTGATCTCGGATTCTAACTCTAAGAATAGTGGGATTTAATCAGATATTGATAATTTTGTCTACAGATGTGGTTCCATTAATGAGATTCCTTTATATTTAATCAGGGATCTCAGATTCTAACTCTCAGAATAATAATATTTTTGGCAAAATAGAGTGTACATAGAAATATTGTCCAATGTACACAACAAAAATTTGGATTAGTCGAACCAATGAATTCTGTACGGATAGTTAAGTAAAAAAAATACATTATCGTCTCTCTCCCCACTTCTTGTCCATTTTATGCAACACTCTTTAGGAGATTCCAAAGGCCGACATGATAATTATAAACTAAACAAAGCCCTTAAACAATAAATCAATAATCATGTAATCTTAAGGAGATTTAAGGGCTAGGTCACTTGGTAAGTTCCTGTCTTTCACAGTTGAGATGGAAAGTTCAAATCTCATAAATATATAGCATAGTATCTCCTTTCCCTTTTCTCTGCTCCTCCCTGATGTAATTATTGTTTGTTTAAATGTAATCTTAAGTAATCGTATTTAATGACTGTTTGTCACTGATCAATAGAGTTTTAAGGGAATGCTGCCTTTTTAATTTATTATAAATAATTTTTCTAACTTTGTAGCGCTAGGGTGCTTTTGTTAATAAAATTTCTTTACCCTTTTCTCAAGAGAGGTTCTCATATATTTAAAATACCTAGCATTATTATATTTACCAATTATATACAAATTAAGTTAAAAAGAAAGATTATTTAATTGTAGCCTCTTTAATTGTATCATCTATCCCCCTCCCCTCCCCCCCTCCACGTCTCTAATAACATATAGGGCTGCTCTTGGTGTTTTTTTTTTTTTTGGCCCGCGTAAGGAATTATTTATATTCGATAGCCGAAAAAGTGTATAATTTTTGTGTATAACATACAGAATATATATATATACACACATACAAAAATATATTTTTTTAGCTATTATTTTAAAAGCGACTATACAATGTCATTTTTTCGATTTTTCTTCCCATTTTCAAACACACGTGTTCAACACATAAGCCAACCATTAGAATCCCATGTTGCATATCTTTTGGATTGTGCTTATCACCAAGAATCAATTATTCCTTTCACGTCGTGCTTATCGAACATAGGCTTTGCTGACAGTTGAACATGAATGTTATATTCAGCCGTTGGGATTCTTTTAAGTGTGAATGTATATAATTGTAATAAAAATCCAGCTACTATTTGAAAACTCCAAACTATAGCTAAACCGGATAATATATGTCATATTCTAGTATTTATAGGAAAAAATCTCTTTCTCAAAAGAAGAAGGAGATGAAGGAAAGATTCCACGTACAACACAGAAATCTCATCCGCTGTATTTAAAGCTTTAATTTGTTCCTTATTAGATCTCATGTCTCATTGTGTTGGTATATGTTTCTTCAATGAGTTTAACTTTTATATGTACAATCACACCCCTCCATAACATCATCTCTATATAATATCCATTCATTAAAAAGCCAAGTTTTTCTCGAAACTAATTTTTGTGTTATGTTAATATATGTCATCTGTAACAGTACTTCACTATAGCAGCCAAAAAATATCAAAACAAACGATACTGTTATATAGAAATTTGATTGTATATATTATTAGTGGAAGAAAATTAGTAGTAAGTGACTATAAGTGACCGTTCAAAAAAGGTGAAATTAGTAGTTTTCATAATAAGATATATTATCTGTTATAATAGTTAATATACATTGATAGTATAATTTTTTTTTCTTGTCACCTAACAAAACTAGGAAATCTAAGCTCATTGTAACCAGTGACGGATCTACATGGGCACTTATCTTTGACCAGATTTAGTAAATTTACATAGGCAACTATAAAAATATTTAGATAAATATTGAACGAGCACCTACAACTAAACTCATTTTTCCTTTTTTTGTTGGAATATTTATCGCCAAGCACCCATGACTTTAAAATCTGAATCCGTCACTGCTTGTAACTCAAAGGAAGCTTAAGCAATAGTGTCACGGTTGATATTTTCTACTTGTTGCATAGAAAGAAGATGAGAACAGAAAATATTGATAAAAGAGATCGAATATAAAGGTATATCCGAGTTGCAGAAAAAGAGAGAAGAACAAAAAAGGTTTAGATTCTTGGAATGGCAGAAAAAGACATGAAGTAAATATTTAGAAATACATACTATAAAAGTCACAGCTAGCTACACCGTTGCTCATGTTCATTGAGTTCATGCTAGAAATTGTATTAAAGGAAGAAATAAATCTCATTTAAGCAAAAGTGTTAGTATCAAAATGTCAAGAGGAAGAGACACATTGGTACTTGGTAGAGTGATTGGAGATGTTTTGGATCCATTTACAAGATTTATTGACCTAAGAGTGGTTTACAACAGTAGACAGGTTATTAATGGCTGTGACTTTAGGCCTTCTCAGATTATTCACCAGCCTAGGATTGAGATTGGAGGGGTAGATGCTTGCAACTTTTACACTCTGGTAAATATCCTATATTCATTCTATATATCATTCTTTCCGTCGTTATGTTTTTGTCTATTCTATGAAGAATGACACCTTTCTGTATTGAAACCACTATTAGAAATGTTGTGACAGACTTTTCGTCGGAAAGCTTAGGTTTTCGAAGGATTTCGGATGGACACGTGAGATTTGTGTCTTTCACTATGATTTTTTTATTTTACCTTTAATAACATGTTCTTATAGTCATAGAAATATCATGACATGTTCTTGGAGGGGCAGATGTTTGCATCTTTTACACTCAGTTAAACATCATATATTCATTTTATATATCGCCATTTTCGTCTTCTTGTTTCTTCCTATTTTTATCTGTTCTACGAAGAATAACACCTTTCTGTATTGAAACCACTATCAGAAATATTTCCGACAGACTTTTCGTCGGAAAGCTTTAGTTTTCAATGGATTTCGGATGGACACATGAGATTTGTGTCTTTCTATCTTTGATTTTTTTATTTTATCTTTAATAATATGTTCTTATAGCCACAGATATGTCATGCCATATTCTTGGAGGGGCAAATGTTTGCACCTTTTACATTCTGGTAAACATCTTATGTTCATTTTATATATCACTCTTTTCGCCAATCTATTTTTATCTGTTCTACGAAGAATAACACATTTCTGTATTAAAACCCATATTAGAAATGTTTCCGACTGACTTTTTATTGGAAAACTTAGGTTTTTGACGGATTTCGGATGGACACGTGAGATTTGTGTCTTTCTATCTGTGATGTTTTTATTTTACCGTTAATAACATGTTCTTATAGTCATAGAACTGTCATGACATGTTCTTGGAGGGACAGATATTTGCACCTTTTACACTCTGGTAAACATCCTATATTCATTTTATTATCACTCTTTTCGTCTTTCTATTTTTATTTGTTCTACGAAGAATAACACCTTTCTATATTGAAACCCATATTAGAAATATTTCCGACTGATTTGATCTTTTTATTTTACGCTTAATAACATGTTCTTATAGCCATAGAAATGTCATGACATATTATTGGAGGGGCAGATGTTTGCACCTTTTAAACTCTGGTAAACATCCTATATTCATTTTATATATCACTCTTTTTGTCTTTCTATTTTTATCTGTTCTACGAAGAATAACACCTTTCTGTATTGAAGCCATTACTTGAAATGTTTCCAACTGACGGGAACGTGCGATTTGTGTCTTTCTATATGTGATCTCTTCATTTTACCGGCAATAACATTTTCTTATTGCCGTAGAAATATCATGACGTGTTTAAGAGTACAAGTTCTTATGATACTTTTGATATGTACAAAAAGTTGTTTAATTCTTTTATTCTTAAACTATTGTGTTCAGTCAAATAACATCATATAAAATGAAATAGAGGCCAACCATGTACCATTGTTTATTGTTCCTTTGCACTAGCTGAACACAAACAAGTGTATAATCTAGGGTTTCATGATTTTTCATATAGTTTTCTTATTCTGGAAATATTTATCAACACATGTTGGAATTTCGCTTGTTTTTTAAGGTTATGGTGGATCCTGATGCTCCGACCCCAACCAACCCAAACATGAGAGAGTATTTGCACTGGTCAGTATATAGTTTGTCTGATTTAATTTATATATACTGACAATATAATTAGTTTTTACACCATTAATGCTAAAATGTTCGTTTTACTGTTCTTTCTTCTTACGCTTTCTGAAAAGTGAGAGGTGGGTTTGAGTTTGAGGTCTAGGCGTTAGGGGTGTATTAAAGGAGGTTCACTTGAATTCCTTTAGCCAGAAAAATATATTTTATTAATACACTAAAACAAATTTATTTAATACATACATAAATTGTTAAATCTCAAATCTTAAGTATTGCATTCTTGTACTTTAAGGGGTCGTTTTGGTTCGGAAACAAGTTATCCCATGATTAATTCCGAAATTAGTTATTCTTGAATTAGTTATCCCACCCTCCTATGGAAATAAAGAAAATACTACAATTCGAAATAACTAATTTCAAGATTAGTTATAATACGATTTTATCCCAATCAAACTTTAGATAAACTCATCTAGAAGTTAATTTCGAAATTTATTATTCCTTATCTCACGTTTCCAACGTGCCCTAGTTCTTTCACTGTTATTCCTCAAAGTCAAAGAAGCATGATTCTCGTACCAGTGATAATCAGAATTTCCATCATTGAAATTCTTATTCAATTGTTTTCTTGTCATCCTCATGTATGGTGGACCAATGTATTATTCCAATATGTCGGATTTCTGTGACAGCTTTATACCACACTCTAATTTTGGCCATTAAAACTTACGTAAATAGTAAGAACAAAATCGAGGGCAAAGATCAGTTTAGTTCGCCGGCGGAAACTATTTACATCCCGTCCGTAGCGAATTCAAAATTCGACGGACGCGGGGCATTATGACATTCAATAAAAATTTATCATTGCTCAAAGATTGGTACAAAAGTTTGTGTTAATATCTGGCTATTTTTTAAAAATATTTACAACTATATATGGAGTTTTTGTTGAAGTTTTTGGGTGTCGGTGACCCCTTAACCCATCATATGCGTCCCCCTCTGCTTCCGGTAGCAGTGAAAGGGTATAAAATTATATATTTTTTGTATATATATATATATATATATATATATATATATATATATATAATATATAATTTTCGGCTATTATTTTTAAAACAGCTATACAATGTAATTTTTCCAAAAATAAAACAGTTCTTATCTTTTTGAATTAATTTAAATCCTAATTTTTCACCTACTTTATAACACACTTCTAACATTTCTATCATCGTAATCTACATATGGTAATTTTCAGTAGCTTTCGCATATATTCACTTCAATCCGATCTTTCTGGATTGAGTATCTTGGAACGGTCAACATCGACTAAAAAGGCATTAAAAACGTAGCTACTTCAAAGTTAAATTTTACATCTTATTTAGAAATTCGCTTATGCCGAACCCCTTCCCAATATAATTTTTTTTTTTTAAAAACCCTCTCAATTTTCCTTTTACTTGAAAATAAACTTTCTAGTAGGTATGTTTCAATTTTTTGATGGAACTTGTATTATTAGTTTAAAAAAGATGATGTGTAAAACAGGAGAAATGAAGAAAATCCCTATGTTTGGGTAGATTTAAAATAGTTCTTTTGAATATATTTCTGAACAGTTTGGGTTCTTTAAATTTTGCCAAAAGACAACTTTTGATCTATTCGTCAACTATTTAACAAATTCCGATTGTTAGACTATATGAGAACTGTGGGAAAAAGAAAAAGATTTAGCGGGAGCTTGAACAGCACAACTAAAACTCTAGGAATTTTTCAAAATCCGGCATAGTGCGTAGAAGTTTTACTTGTAAAAGCCTCGAACTCTAGCAGACTATAATGAAGGGTATTTCGTGTTTTATCTGGAGATATTTTTGTCTAAATTTTATTTTTTCATTAAAAAATGACTATTGCTCAATTACATTTCTAATAGTCGCTAAGTATTAATAAGCGATCCAAAAACTGGAGACCGGACGCTAATTTCAGTAGAAATGACACCAGATAGTCACTTTTAAGTATGTTGTTTAAAATATATCCATAGTTTACATGTATTTAAAGATTAGCCAATTTTGCTCGAACTTCAAGACAACGTCCTAGAGTTTAAACCTCAAAATTCAAACTTCAGGACGTCGTGTTTTAAAGTTCAAAACTTGTGTCCAGAAGTTTGAATCTTATGTCCTAAATTTTAAATTAATAGTTCAGAAATTCAGGACACTTTAAATTAGCAGCTCAAAACTTCAGGACACTATTGTTTGTTTAAATGTAATCTTAAGTAATCGTATTTAATGACTGTTTGTCACTGATCAATAGAGTTTTAAGGGAATGCTGCCTTTTTAATTTATTATAAATATTTTTTCTAACTTTGTAGCGCTAGGGTGCTTTTGTTAATAAAATTTCTTTACCCTTTTCTCAAGAGAGGTTCTCATATATTTGAAATACCTAGCATTATTATATTTACCAATTATATACAAATTAAGTTAAAAGAAAAATGATTTAATTGTAGCCTCTTTAATTGTATCATCTACCCTCCTCCCCTCCCCCCCTCCACGTCTCTAATAACATATAGGGCTGCTCTTGGTGTTTTTTTTTTTTTTTTGGCCCGCATAAGGAATTATTTATATTTGATAGCCGAAAAAGTGTATAATTTTTGTATATAACATACAGAATATATATATACACATATACAAAAATATTTTTTTTTAGCTATTATTTTAAGAGCGATTATACAATATCATTTTTTCGATTTTTCTTCCCATTTTCAAACACACGTGTTCAACACATAAGCCAACCATTAGAATCCCATGTTGCATCTCTTTTGGATTGTGCTTATCACCAAGAATCAATTATTCCTTTGACGTCGTGCTTATCGAGCAGAGGCTTTGCCGACAGCTGAATCTGAATGTTATATGACTTGCTCGATTGGATGTCTGTTGCTTTTGGATTTATTTGTGTTGTAATGTTTCGAGACTATATGATGTTTATTTTTTGATGCTCGACTAAAATTAATTGTTATTTCTGAATATTTTTGCTTTCAAGTTTAAAGATTTTGGAGACTGTTTACCCCAAAAATCGGTTAACAATTGAATTTGTATGTGGGACAAAAAGATACGCTGTTATATTTGATACGAGAAAAGCAAATGAAGAATGAAGAAATAAGATTGCAGTAACATAAATGAGAAATTGAAGTATGAGCCAGTAAGTTCGTATATGCTTTCTATGGGTATTTTCAGATGCCTTTACATTGATGAGAGCCCCCTATATATAGGGTGAAGAATCTACTTTATGACAAAAAAGTCTTCTACTTTCAGTGATTGAACAGTCTCCTTGACTTTCAGACGTGATTTACGGATATGTAAAACGGATCTATTGACTATCTCAACTTTGTATATAGTCTTGGGTCCGAGATCGATCTTGAGGCCATAGCCTCGAGGTTCCCTATGAATTCGATGGCGATGGTCGATTCGACATCAAGGATCGATGGTTTCAATTCAAAGCTAAAGTTGACCTCGAGATCTCGGGATCGATAGATCGATATCGTTTATCCTAGCCACTGTCGATATCAAGATCGACCCTTAGTTAATTTTTCATGATATGGATTAAATCCGATTTCAGCCGTATACAGATAGACCCCTCGTTTTTCGGAAGGAAGAAACGAAGAATGACATGAGCCCCGATATTCATAATCATGTTCGATTATTACTGTGATGAATGACGTTGGTCTTATGACGTAAGAAATAAAAATAGCAATACATCTTGTCTATGCCAGCTTTTCAGGTTTTAAGGACGACTCAATTTTATCAATGCCTCGATAGTCAAACCGCCGCCTTTGAGAAAGCCATAAATACCCTCTTCGTTGCAAACTCTTGCATTTCTTCGATCAATCTTTCAACGAATCTTCTCCTTCTTCGGCTTTAATATTTAAAATTCTTCTATTTTCCAAAGAATTCCCCTAATCTCTGCTTAATCATCTTCTTCTTCATCTTTTTCTTCTTCACATAAGAATGGCCAAAACATCAAAAACCATCCCACAAAAAAAAAACCCTTCCTCTTCAAAATCAACAGAGGATCATTTCTTCTAATCTGCTATAACGTGTTTTACATCTACAACTTTAAAGCAAGTTGAGCAGATTTTCAAACACTTTTGCACTGTGTTGTTCATCAGATTCGACTCAAGATTTACAGATCTTGGATCGAACATATTAGCTGGACAAGTTTTATTTTAATTCTTCATTTGCACCGGGAATCATTGAAGATTCAATCAGATTTCAAAAAGTAGAATCTTCTCTGTTTTTGAATTGGATTGAAGTAAAGTTGCATATTGAAACAGATCGCAGCAGTTAAGTAACATCGCGAAGCAATCGAGCTGTTTCTGAGAACTGTTGATTGCGAGAAGATTCAGACTAAGGAGCTGCAATTTGATTGGAATAGTTGTTGCTTCAGAAAATTGTTTCTGGAATAGTTCAATTTTAGATCGCGAACCAATCGACAACTGAGCAGGAACTTATTTCAGAACAAAAACTGGTTGCGCATTGTTTCGAGCAGTCAGTTTTCTGGTTTGCGAACAGTTTGCAAATTTACACTGCTCTGTTTCTGCAAATCAGATTGGTGAACATCAGTTCAATCGATGTGTTAGAGAGAAGAGGTCTGGGGATAGACGCGGAACATCAGTTCAGGAAGCTACTTGGTGCTGTTAAGTCGTGCTTCTGTTTTGTGAATTAATATGGAATCAATGGCCACTGGCCAGCCACCACCTGTGGTTGGTCAGTCGTCTTCTCCGTCAAACCCACACATGAATCAGCCCTACAAGTATGCTGATTTTCTTCAACCCAAAGAATTGAATAATGTCACCCAAACATAAGCTAGCATCCCTATTAAGCCAATTGAATTCTTACATGGCGAACCCATTGTCAGATGGAAGAAAACAGAAGTTCAGCAATCGATTGCAAAACAAGGTTTGCAATTGGCAGTCCTAGGAAAATCCTCCTATGGGAAACCTCCGATCAATGACTTACGTAGAGTCATTCCAATCCAATGTGAACTCAAAGGTCCATGCTCGATTGGCCTCATCAAAGACAATCATATATTGATAAGGCTGTCGCTGATGGAGGATTACATCCACCTACTATCAAAGCCTGCTATCTATCTGAAGGTGGAAAGTTCCATGTGGCAGATGAGATGCACGAAATGGAATCCGTGGTGGACTCCAGAGGAAGAAACTCCCATAGCAGTCGCATGGATTAGCTTTCCGGAATTGCCTCCTAATTTCTTTGGCAACGAATTTGTTTTTTCACTGGCACGAGCAGTAGGTAAACCGTTACATGTAGACTTGGCTACAAAAAATGGTACGAGACCTAGCTGTGCTAAGGTGAAAGTGGAAGTAAATTTACTTTCTAAATTGCCGCAAAGAATTAAGATTGTCGAAGAGGAAGATGAAACTGGCCTGGAAGTTTCAAAATGGATAAGGATAAGGTATGATTATATGCCCAAATACTATAAGAGTTGCAAGAAGCAAGGACATGCTGAAAATAAATGTTGGGTGATCAATCCAGAACTTAGGCAATTTGAAGACAAAAATGAGAAAGCAAAGGAGTTCGTCGGCACTGCCGCTAATTCAACAAAGATGCTTACAAGTGGTAAAGTGGTGGGCCGAGCCATTAACAAACCGGATAAGCAGGAATGGAAGCAAGCTAGGAAAAATGTGCATCAAAGGGACAACAGAGGCCACCTGATAATTGCCCCAAAGGAAAATGAAAAAATAACTGCCAAGGATAAAGGAAAAAGAATTGAAGAGACAGTGACAACTTCCAATAAATACGATGCTCTGGATTTGGAAGAAGATGAACAACTTGTATTGAAGATTACAGATGGCAAGGATCATGATAATGCAAAGAATAAAACTGGAAATGTGATTGAGTCCAATATCAAATCAACACCACAGACTCAAGGAAAGGACACAAACTGTTTAATGGTGAAGAAGGAAGCAGTCGACAAAATCCTTAATAATGTAAATAAGGATATCAGTAACTCTGTGCAGGGAAATATATGTTCTGGAAGTCGAGATTTTGAACAGAGGGAGATTGATGTTCAAAAAGAAGATACAATTCAATGGGTGAACAAAAGATTTGGTACTGAATTAGATGAACTCAGGAGGATGAATGTGATTGTTAATCAGTCATGTCAGGAGATTCCATCTCAAAAATTTGATGATTCAAGATTGCAAGCAGATGACAACGAGTTTACTTCTGAAGAAGTATCTACTAAATCATCACCAGTAGATCAAAATGAGAACAATGCTGAAAATGCACCACTAGCTGGAGTATCAAACCAAGGAATTCGAGACCATATCGAGGCCCCCAGATCTGAAGACAATTTGCAATCAGCCTCGACTAATAGTAATTCTGATAATCTATGCTCAGTTGAAGAAATTTCGAAGTCATCAGGTGTCGATTTCAATTTAACAATTACAAGGGAATTGGTCGCAACAGTGGATGGTGTTCCAGTGTACCAAGATGAGCTTGCGAACAACGATGTTCTTAGACAAAACAGCGATGTCCACAGTACACTGCCAACTAACCCAACAGACCACCTGAAGGGAACAAATATTCACGATTGTCAATCTACAAAGGTGCTAAATGATGGTGATCCAAAAATGATGATAGTTCCCAATACAAATATTGACCAGCAGATCCAACTACAGGTTAATGTGCCATTGAAAAGTCTTTTGCAAACATTGCACGACTTAGTGACGCACAATGTGGAACCGCTGGGCAACATGGTCGTCGATAACCAATCGATTGAAGAAGAAGGTGATAATGAGTCCACTGCTGCTAACTTCAAACAAGTTGCTCGAGAGGCGGACATTTCGCCCTTGTCCAGCCCAAAGACAGTAAAGAAGGGCAAGAAGACCAACAAGCAACAGAATAAAGAGATAGTTCAACCAACAAGAATTCTGCCCAGGAGGGCACCTTCCCACTCTAAATGATGATGAAGACGCTCATATGGAATATTAGGTCTGTTAATACGGACCAGGCTTTCCCAAGAGTTATTAATATGCATAGAGAACATAACTTTTGTGTTATAGCACTTATGGAGCCTTTTCAAAAACCCGGACACATACAAAGATACAGAAGGAGACTTCACATGGAGACTGCATTTTCGAATATAAATGGGAAGATTTGGTTATTTTTTGATGCAGTTGTGGAGTGGGAGTTGATCATGGAAACTGAGCAGCAGGTTACTATTAATGTGTTGCACACTGAGCTAGGACATCAAATGATGATGACGTTTGTATATGCTAAATGTGATGCATTCGAAAGATTGGAATTATGGGATAATTTATACTATATGGCTAATGATTTGGAATACCCTTGGTTGGTTGGAGGGGACTTCAATGTAGTGCTTCATGAGGATGAGAAGATAGGTGGATTGCTTGTTCATCCTCCGGAATACGAAGATTTTGCATTTTGTGTCAATTCCTGTGGACTGTTCGATCAAGGATACAAAGGTAGCCCGTTCACATGGTGGAATGGGAGGTCGAATGCTGATTGCATATTCAAAAGACTTGATCGAGTTTTTGTCAATATGCCGTTCCAAAATTTGTTTCCTACGATCGAAGTGGAGCACTTGATTAGGACAGGATCGGATCATGCTCCTTTGCTAATGACTTGTGGAGAGCAGAGTGTGAACTATGTAAAGCCTTTCAAATTCTTGAATTTCTGGGCTCAACACGAGACGTTCATGAAAGTAGTGAGACAAAATTGGATTGCTGATTTTGTAGGGGACCCGTACCTTATTTTCAAGCATAAACTTAAGAGGGTGAAAGTTGCATTGTCTAAGTGGAGTAGAGACACATTTGGCGATATATTCAAACAATTGGCTATTCTGGAAGATATCGTCAAAGTGAAGGAGATGTTGTTCGAGGAGGAGCCAACAACACAGAATAGAATCATTCTTCAAAAAGCTCAAGCTGAATTGAAACGATATCTTAACATGGAAGAGGAGTACTGGAAGCAAAAAGCAGGAATGACATGGTTTGCAGATGGGGACAGAAACACAAAATTCTTCCACAATCATGTCAATGGGAAGAGACAAAAATTGAAATTGAAAAGACTTCACAAAGGAGATGGGGTGTGGCTAGAAGGACAGGATCAACTGTCAGCAGCAGCAGTCGATTTCTATCGAGGACAATTCTCCAGTGAAGATGAAGTCATCGACTTCTCTATGTTGGATGTCATACCATCTATGGTTACTGTCGATCAAAATGTAGAGCTGTGCAGATACCCGACATTAGAGGAGGTCCGGGCAGCAGTGTTTGAACTGTGTGGAGAAAGTACCAGCGGTCCAGATGGATTTAGTGGAGTATTTTACCAGGTATGTTGGAACGTGGTTGGATTCGACATTCACAATATGGTGCTACATTTTTTTGGAGGTGCACCACTGCCTAAATCAATTACGCATTCTAATCTAGTGTTGTTACCTAAGAAGCAGCAAGTCCAGACATTTTCAGAACTAAGGCCCATTAGCTTAAGCAATTTCATTAATAAAGTTATGTCCAGAGTGGTGCATGATAGACTGGAGAAATTACTTCCTACTTTGATTTCTAAGAATCAATCTGGCTTTGTAAAAGGAAGAAGTATATTTGAGAATATTTTGCTCACTCAAGAGATTGTGACGGACATAAGATTAAGAGGGAAACCTGCTAATGTGGTGCTTAAACTAGATATGGCTAAGGCATATGATAGGGTGTCGTGGAAATATTTAATGCATGTGTTGCGTAAGATGGGATTTGCTGAACACTTTATCTCCATGGTTTGGAATTTGTTGGCTAATAATTGGTACTCAATGCTCGTTAATGGACAGTCATCAGGTTTTTTCAAATCAACAAGAGGAGTGAAACAAGGTGATCCTCTTTCTCCAGCTTTGTTCATTATATCGGCAGAAGTTCTTTCTAGAGCTTTGAATAAACTGTTTGAAGACAAATCATTCGTGGGATTTGGTATGCCAAAATGGTCCGATCCTCTGAACCATTTGGCGTACGCGGATGATAGCATTATTTTTGCATCAGCTCACCCTCAATCACTAAGCAAAATAATGGCAGTCTTGGGAAGGTATGAGAAAGTATCTGGACAGTTAATAAACAAGGCCAAGAGTTTGTTCTACATGCACACAAACATATCTCATACCTTGTGCCAATCAACAGGAGACATTACGGGGTTTAATCGAGGTAAGTTTCCTTTTACTTATCTTGGATCTCCTATCTTCTATACTAGGAGAAGGAAGGAATATTACAATGATCTCCTGAAAAAGATTACAAATAAATTGCATGCTTGGAAGGGCAAATTGCTTTCGTTTGGTGGAAAGGCTACTTTGATTACTAGTGTACTTCAAAGTATGCCCGTACATATGTTATCGGTGCTGGATCCGCCAAATAATATACTAGAACACCTCCATAAAATGTTTGCTCGATTCTTTTGGAGTAATAAAGAAGAGGGGAGGAGCAAACATTGGGCTTCGTGGCAGCATTTATGCCTTCCAAAAGAGGAAGGAGGTTTAGGCTTTCGTTCATTACACGATGTGTCTAAGGCCCTTTTTGCAAAGCTGTGGTGGAGGTTTAGGACAACGAAATCTTTGTGGTCCAACTTCATGTGGAATAAATACTGTAAAAAAGAATTGCCAACAGTGGTTCAATTTAGAGAAGGCTCGCATGTTTGGAGGCAGATGTTGAATGTTCGAGAGGAGATCGAACATGAGATATTATGGGAAATGAAGACAGGATCGACCAACATATGGCAGGAAAATTGGACAGGGTTGGGAGCTCTATATCATGTCGTGCCTGAAGATTTCCATGTTGATGAACAGTGGCAGGAAGTACCAGAATTAAGACAAGGTTCAACATGGAATTACCAATTACTCGAACAGGTGCTGCCCGAAGACATAGCACTGCATGTGAAGGAGAATGTGCATTATGAGGACAATGATAATGAATGGGACGCACCAGTCTGGATGCCTAATTCATCAGGAAATTTTTCGGTGAGTAGTGCCTGGCAACTTGTGAGACATCAAATGGATACAAATAAAGAATTTACGTCGATGTGGCCAAAAGGATTGCCGTTCAAAATATCATTCTTTCTGTGGAGATTATGGAGGAATAAAATAGCAACAGATGATCTATGGAGGAGGCAAGGTTATATAGTTATGTCGAGATGTTGGTGTTGTCAACAACCTCAGGTCGAGACGATCGAGCACATATTTTTGACAAGTCCCACAGCAATCAAGGTTTGGAAGTATTTCATGGGGGCAGCTGGAATTATCGAGCCCATAGTCCAGTTGAAACAACTGGTTCGAGCTTGGTGGAATGCTAAATGCTGTCCGAAATTGAAACCACTATATCAAGCAGTGCCCTCCATAATTACATGGGAGATTTGGAAGAAAAGAAATAAAGGGAAATATGGAGGACATGTTACAACGAACTGAGTACTACATCAGGTCAACAATACTTTGTATTATTTTGCAAAGACTAGATATCCATGGCTGATCAATGTGCCTCTCCTATGGCCGGATATGGTTCGATTTTTTGAAGACTACAAGCCAATCTTGATTACGAAGAGGGTAATGTGGCAATATCCGCATCCAGGCTGGTTCAAATGTAATACAGATGGAGCATCGAAGGGGAATCCAGGACAGAGCTCAAGTGCCTTCTGCGTAAGGAACGAAAAAGGAGACTTAATATATGCTAGAGGGGTGGATATAGGAGTTACTACAAATATTGTAGCTGAGGCAAAGGCTATATTATTAGGCTTACAGTATTGTGTAGAGAATGATTTGCATCCTCTCATATTAGAGACTGATTCTCTAGTGTTGAAGAAGGTGATCGAGGGTGAATGGGATGCTCCTTGGGCTATCAACAGTGAAGTGAAGAGGATTAAGAAGTTGAAGGAGACCTTTAATGTGATCATGCAACATGTATTCAGAGAGGGCAATGCATTGGCAGATTATCTAGCTAACTTGGTTTTCTTTTTTGCAGGTACTTTACAATTAAATTCTTTCAATGATTTACCGAGTGCAGGAAGGAAGATAATCAATTTAGACAAATCGCAAACACCTAATCTTAGGATTAGGATTGCCAAAAGAAGACCTCCAGATTAATTATGATTCTTGTATTTTTAAAACAATGGATTTGCTGCATTAAATTCCATACATTAATACAACACTTTCCAGTGGTATTAGTGCGTCAGCGCGCTCATTCTGGAGGTGGGATATTAGTATATGGAAATTATAATACAGCAAGCTATTGCGTTAGTTATCGACAAGCTCAAGTGTTAATTAAATGGAGGTCGATCAAGGTAGCTGATCGAGGAAGACAGAAAACAGAGGATCAAACTCTTAAGGAACTGCTGTTGAAATCAAGCTATTTTGACACAGGAATATTTGAGGAAGTGATTACGGAGATCGACACAAGTGATCAAGATCAGTCAAAGACAATTCATAATCAATTTCAGAAGATTCACAACTCGACAACTGTTGAGCAGAAGGTAAGTGCATCTGTTATGCTTCACATCAGTGCTGGTTCCAGAGAGCAGGATCGAATCATTTCTATTTTGAAATATTCGAATGGAGATTATCGATACAATGCAAACCTGATTGAGGCAATGCTCATTACCACACATAAATCTGAAATCGAGCAAAATGATGAAACAAAATCAACTTGCACCACTGTTATACCTGTTCAAAATCAACAAGTTTCAGAATCGTCCAAGACCTTCTTACAACATCGACTTTCATCAACACAAGATTCACTGACAATCGAATTTAAGTTCGATAATTGCTGATCTTCAGTACATGAACAGTCACGCTGCACAAATATATATTTTTTTGTGACTGATCAATGAACAAACCAACATGATGAAATGTGAATGACGATGGAGAATCACAATTGCCAATTCTTTTGGAATGCAAAACTTGGCGCCTGGTGAGAGCAATAGAGGCGCTACATATATGTTTTGCAATTGGCGATGAATTTTCACGACTTTCACGGAGGAAATTTGGTTTGTAGTTTATTTGTAATAAATAGTTTTGCGATAGACGCAGAACTATAAGTAGTTGCACTTTTTTATTTCTGGACAAATTGTAAACGCTGTAATTTTTATTTCTTATTTATATATACAACCTATAGGCAATCGCTTAGAGGTATATTTGCTTAAAAAAAAAAAAAACAGAGGAAGTTTCTACATCCACAATTTATAGGACAGACATCAGAGCCCCCATTGAAAGCATTCGTTCCTACAGGGTGCTCGACTGGTGGTGATTTTAAGGTTGAGAAGACCTCCTCCATACCGGGCCGTTGTGAACCGATTTTGAGGGTTATTTGTTCGATTACTGAAAAATCCCTTGATACAATGAGGAAAGACTGTAATTGGGTTGGTAAATGTATTGTTAATCCCACACCAGATGAAGATATTACCACCCATGTGGAGGGTTTCTTAAGTGTTTACACTTATCCCTTCATGTTGGGCCCTCTAGATCCGATTGTCATCGCCTTCTGCAAAAGGTACGAGATGACTCTATGTCAAATCCACCCATCGTTTTGGAGGATAGTGATCCTCCTTCGATTTTTTGTAAACAAGGTCTAGGGGCATCCTTTCACCCTCGACCATTTGATGTGCCTGTACAGCCCCCGACTTTTCAGAGGGGGATTAATAAAGCTAGCTCGACGAGCGAGCAAAGCCCCTTTCTCGAGCATCGATGAAGACCGAGATCGGGGTTGGTTGGGCCGATATGTTCGAGCGAAGACCTCGGATATAATTTCGGCCGAAGACATGCCCTTTCCTGAAAAATGGAATATGAAACGTAAGTGTTCCCTGCTTTTTCGTATAATTTGTTGGTCGTTTTTCCCTATACTTTCTTTTATATAGACCCTTTTATAATACAGCGGGTAGTCGGACTCCGGGCACAGTTCCTTTCCTCAAGGAATGAGTTGAAAAGATTGTGTCCCAGCGATCATATTTCGAGCGCGCATGGCGCGAACTTTCTAAAGGCCGGTGGGAGGCTCGATCTCATGGTAAGCTGTTCTTCGTATTTTGATTTTCCGTTGTGATAATTTTCTGACTCGTTCTACTTCTTTTCGTAGGTTTACCAAAAGACGTCGAGATGCGGCCTCCTACTGAAGATGACATCGTTCCCATTGACGGTGGAGATGTTATTCCCATCGAAGGTGATGATGTCGTTCCCACCAAGGGTGGTGATATCGCCCCCGAGGGTGATGATGCTCCCATCGAGCCCCCAATTATGGAGAAGAAAAAGAAAGAAACTTCGAGTTCTTCTGCCCTCGAGAGGAAAAGGCCAAAGAAAAGATTGGCTTATAAGATAAAAAGTAGTACAAGTAGCCTAGTCTTGGCCTCGGATTCAGTGCATCGGCTGGTTGACGAATCCGAGGAGGAAGAACATGACCTCGACCTTATGGCCAGCACAGTGCCTTCTCCTGAAGAGCAAAGGGTTCTCAATTTTGAGGTGAGTGAGGTCGATCTTCCTCGAATAACGGAGCCTGCAATCGAAACTAGGGTTGAGGCTTCCCCCCAATGGGGCCCGGTTGAGATCGTCGATTCCCCTTCTTTCTCAGAATCGATGTTCGCCGAGGCCCAATTAGTAAAAGATCGCTCCTTAGGTGGAGATCAAAGATCGGGGGACCCTTTCCAAAGCATCTTCGATGGTGTGGAATCGGTGGCTACGGAAGATGTTCTTGGTAAATTGGAGATCCCTAAGAAAAGTTCATCTTCCGATGTAAGCGGGACATCTTCGATCCCGAAATTAGTCAACCAATTCCCTGCACCGAGCTCTCGCCCATATTGAAAAAGAGTTATATCCTTTTCCATTCCTGAAGATGCTCGATTGCTTTCTGCCCCTGTTGGTGTTATATTCGACACTTGGTGACAGACGAGGATCAAGCAAGAATGAAGGAAGTAGATGCGCCCTGCCTGTTTAATGAATACCAGCAGGCTCTGAATCGGGTAAATTTCTAAGGCGAAACTGATAATTTCTTCTGTGTTTTTCCTATTCGACATCTGTTATAGATCACAGTATTTCTTTTTATGTTCACAGGCTGCCATACTCGGTCACGAAGCTTACCTCTAACTATGGGGAGAATCGGGGCATCATGAAGCTCAGGCTCGAAAGCTAAGAGTGGAAGTAAATAATCTTTAGGCCGAGCTTGATTCTTCGAGGAAAGGTTATACCGACTTGGCAGAGCAGCTGGGGCAAAAACTCAACCAAATCGATCAACTTCAAAATCAAATGAATACGGTCAAGGCTGAGGCCGATCAATGGAGAGACAAAATGGATCAGCTGGCCTCGGAAAAAGAATCAATTCGGGCGCAACTAGATTCAGCAGAAGCTCAGTTTAGGACTACCAGAGAAAAAATCGATGAGCTTCAATCTCGGATTGGCGTGGTTGTCTCTAAGAGAGATAATTTGGCTGCAAAGCTCGAAACGACCAAATCAGAGGCGACCGTAACCATAGTCGAAGCTGACGAGATGGTGGCTCAATACAAAGCTGATGCTGGAGCTGCACAAAATCATTCGAAGCGTCTGATCGAACATATGAAATAGGAATCGCGCCTGACTGCTCTCGAGGAAATCCACGGCCGAGGTCTCGATTTATCAAAAGAGATTGAGGCTGCTAGGATAGCTGAAACCAAGGCTAGAAAATTAGCCTTCCCCGAGGAGGAAGATTCTGAGGATTCAGGTGGATCCGAATAATAAAAAACCTCGGGGACCTTGGTCCCGATGTTAGATCTCTGTCGAGAATAGATCTATTTTGGTCAAGTTTTATTTCACGCCAGAGCCCTTTGTAACAAAAACCCTTTGTAATATATATATGATGTTCTTTATCTGACTTGGTCTTCCCGCTTTCTTCGCAAAGATGAAAATGCCTTAATCTCTGGTTTAAAAAAGTGACATGTCATCGATTAATATTAATTTGAATATGACTTCAATATTTTGGAAATCGGACATAACAAAATGAGCATCATGCTCTCGAACCTAGTTAACTCAAAACACGATCTTCGCCTTATCAATCTGACATAGCCAAATAAGCTGCGTGTCCTCAAGCGTTACTAACTCGAAGTAACACCAAGATTAAATCGGACATAGCCAAATAAGCTGCGTTTCCTCGAGTGATATTAACTCAAAGTGAGGCCTTAGCCTTTAAATCGGACATAGCCAAATAAGTTATATGTCCTCGAGCGTTACTAACTCGAAGTAGGGCCTTAGCCTTTTAAATTGGACATAGCCAAATAAGTTGTATGTCCTCGAGTGATATTAACTCGAAGTGATGCCTTAGCCTTTAAATCGGACTTAGCCAAATAAGATGTATGTCCTCGAGTGATATTAACTCAAAGTGAGGCCTTAGCTAGCCTTTAAATCGGACATAGCCAAATAAGCTGTATGTCCTCGAGTGATATTAACTCGAAGCGAGGCCTTAGCCTTTAAATCGGACATAGCCAAATAAGTTGTATGTCCTCGAGTGATATTAAATCGAAGTGAGGCCTTAGCCTTTTAAATCGAACATAGCCAATTAATTGTGTGTCCTTGAGCGTTACTAACTTGAAGTAGGGCCTTAGCTTTTTAAATCGGACATAGCCAAATAAGTTGTATGACCTCGAGTGATATTAACTCGAAGTGAGGCCTTAGCCTTTAAATCGGATATACCCAAATAAGTTGTATGTCCTCGAGTGATATTAACTCGAAGTGAGGCCTTAACCTTTTAAATCGGACATAGCCAAATAAGTTGTGTGTCCTCGAGCGTTACTAACTCGAAGTAGGGCCTTAGCCTTTTAAATCGGACATAGCCAAATAAGTTGTATGTCCTCGAGTAATATTAACTCGAATGTGAGGCCTTAGCCATTAAATCGGACGTAGCCAAATAAGTTGTATGTCCTCGAGTGATATTAACTCGAAGTGAGGCCTTAGCCTTTTAAATCGGACATAGCCAAATAAGTTGTGTGTCCTCGAGCGTTACTAACTCGAAGTAGGGACTTGAGTAATATGATTTTCTGAACTCAAATGAATGAGACCTTTGGGCTCGTATAGACCGGCAATAGGATGTCTGTATAAAAGAATATTTTATTCCCAATGAACATATACAGTCTCGTGTATGAATCGAAGTAGTCTACACGGGCACAGTTCATTTGACCGTCTGACCCTTACATCGATGTTTACATATCAATGTTCTAATTCCCTCTTTGTTGTTTGTGAAGATCGACTTTGGTGTAGCATCTGCTTTTATATCTAAGTTAGCACGATTTTCTCGTTGTCTCATTAAAAACCTTGCCGAAAAACCCTTTGGGAAAAATCGGACAAAGAAAAAGAGTGCAACTCGTGCTTTCAGGTTTAGGGATTTATATCGTCCTCTGCTCGTCACCTGCAAATGTTAGTTTTAAGATGTATAGAATATAAACAAAAAATGGGTCATACCTCACAATAGTATCGCTTCAGGTGAATTATGTTCCAATTGTTTGGTAATTGTTCGCCATCTATGGTCCCGAGCTTGTAGGATCCTTTCCCGGTAATCTCGATGATATGATAAGGCCCTTCCCAATTTGGTCCTAACTTCCCTTCACTAGGGTTCCGTGTGTTTTGCGTGACCTTTCTTAGCACCAAATCTCCGATCTTGAAATATCGAAGGTTGGCCCTTTGATTATTTGGGCGGCCAATCGAACGAGAGCGACTTCACGCCTTTCATCTAGCAACTCAAGGCTTATAACCATGGCTTCGTGATTTGATTCTTCGGTTATATATCGGAATCTGATGCTCGGCTCTCCGACTTCGACCAGTATTAGGGCCTCGGTACCATAAACGAGAGAAAACGGGGTAGCCAGGTGTTGGATTTTGAAGTAGTTCGATAATCCCATAGGATCTCGGGCAACATTTCCTTCCACTTCCCCTTAGCATCGGTTAGCCTTTTCTTGAGGTTCTGTATTATGGTTTTGTTAGTGGATTCTGTCTGTCCGTTCCCACTAGGGTGATAGGGTGTTGACAAGATTCTCTTGATTTTGTGATCTTCGAGAAATTTGGTGACTTTGCTGCCGATGAATTGTTTCCCATTATCGCACACGATTTCAGTTGGTATCCCAAATCGACATATGATATTGTCCCATATAAAGTTGATGACCTCTTTTTCCCTGACCTTTTCATATTCCTATGCTTCTACCCATTTAGAAAAATAGTCAGTCATTAATAATATAAATTGATTTTTACCTGGGGCCCATGGGAGGGGGCCTACGATGTCCATCCCCCTTTTCATGAATGGCCATGGTGATAAGATTGAATGGAACATTTCTCCAGCTTGATGAATCATCGGAGCGTGCCTTTCGCATCCATCGCATTTTCGAACAAATTCTTTAGCATCTTTCTCGATATCGTTCCAGTAATAACTGGTCCTGATTATTTTTCGAATGAGCGATTCGGCGCCTGAATGGTTTCCGCATGTACCCTCGTGAATTTCTCTTATAATATATTCGGTGTCACCCGGTCCCAAATATATTGCGAGTGGGCCATCGAATGTTCTCCTGAATAGAATTCCATCCTTCGATAGGATGTACCGGGCAGCCTTCGCACGCAAGGCCCTCGATTCTTTCTTATTCGAGGGAAATTTCCCTGAGCCGAGGTACTCTATATATTGGTTTCTCCAATCGCATGTTAAACTCATCGAATTGATCTCAGCATGGCCCTCCTCGACTACTGATCTCATAAGTTGTACGACTTCTTTGGAATCGAGCTCTCTGTCTTCGATCGATGAGCCCAAACTAGCAAGGGCATCAGCCTCACTGTTTTGATCCCGAAGTATATGTTGTAAAGTCCATTCTTTGAATCGATGCAATGTTATTTGTAACTTATGCAAATATCGTTGCATTCGTTCCTCTCTGACTTCGAATATCCCATTAACGTGGTTCACTATAAGGAGGGAGTCACATTTGGCTTCGATCACTTCCGCTCCCAAACTTTTAGCAAGTTCCAGGCCTACAATCATGGCCTCATATTCGGTCTCATTGTTAGTCAGTGTCACAGTTCTAATAGGTTGTCTATTTATATTACCTGTTGGGGGTTTTAACACGATGCCGAGCCCGGACCCCTTTGCATTCGAAGCTCCATCTACAAAAAGGGTCTAGATTCACGACATGGTTCCTGATTTAGATAAAAGTTCCTTTTCGACCTCTGGTACCAGGGTTGGTGTAAAATCGGCCACGAAATCTACCAGGATTTGTGATTTGATAGCATTTCGAGGTCGAAATTCTAGGTCGTACCCACTTATTTCTATAGCCCACATAGCTAATCGGCCAGATAGTTCGGGATTGTGCATGACGTTCCTTAAAGGATATGTGGTTACGACACATATATGATGGCTTTGAAAATACGGTTTCAATTTCCTAGATGCACTTAATAAGGTCAGCGCCAATTTCTCTAAGTGAGGATATCTAGTTTCGGCATCACCTAAGGTTTTACTAACGTAATAAACAGGGAATTGCATACCTTTTTCTTCCCGGACTAAGACTCCGCTTACCGCCACTTCCGATACAGCCACGTATAAGTATAGCTACTCACCTGGTTTTGGAGTGTGAAGCAGTGGTGGGTTTGATAAGTACCTTTTGAGCTGCTCCAAAGCCTGTTGGCATTCTGGGGTCCATGAGAAGTTGTTCTTTTCTTTAATAGTGCAAAGAATCGATGACTCATATTCGAGGACCTCGAAATAAATCGACCTAGAGCAGCTATTCGTCCGGTTAGCCTTTGTACTGCTCTCACATTATCGACTACTGTGATGTCCTCGATCGCTTTGATTTTATCAGGATTGATCTTGATTCCTCGATTTGACACCATAAATCCGAGGAATTTACCTGATCCTACTTCGAATGCGCATTTTTCTGGATTCAGCTTCATGTTGTATTGCTTTAGTATATTGAATGTTTCCTGTAAATATGTTAGATGGTCCTCTACCCAAAGGGATTTAATGTACTAGGATAGAGATTACCAATTGTCACTCTTCCTTAAAAGGGGGTTTCCAATTTTGGAAGTGACAAAGATAGGATTAATCAGAACCTGACAATTGGTTTTGGCGTGCCAGGCCACCATTTTAGAACTTAGAATTGAAGCCATGTTCATTCCAGAGATGTGGGTAAGGGGATTCATTTGACTCAAGGATAAGGTGTTAGGCATTCCCCAAGTCCCGTGAAAGTCACGGTTGCGTACTTGATTTAGTTGGCTTCTAATACATTTGAATTCAGACAAACAAACAAACACGTAAGAGGTTACGAGTTTCGCCTTTGGTCTTCATTTACAAGTACCTCGGGGCATTCCCCAGATAAATTTAACTAAGGAATGACCTCTCACCTCAAAATTAACAAACGTCCTAGTATTGTCTACCCAAGTGTGGTCGGCCTAAACATGCTACTAGCGAGCAATATAATGAAATAAAATGAGATCTAAAATAAAGAAACATAAAAGTTCAGTTCATGGTCTTGTTCTTTTAATGTTTTATTTCATGCATTTAACTAGAACCCGGTCCGAAAAGTCACAAAGAAAACAAGCAAAAGATGAAATGTCATCGCAGGTGGGGATATGCGATCGCATATCCCATATGCGAACCGCATACTGCGCATGAAAGGCCGCAGATTGGGACAGAGTCTTGGACGAAAGACGATGTCAAATATGCGATCCTATATGCGATCGCAAACCACGTATGCGAACCGTAGATCGCACTTGGAGATCGAAAATGTGGACAGAGTCCTGGCCAAAGTTTTAATTGCGACAACCAAGCCAGAAATCCGAACCGCATATCAGTTATGCGGTCGCAGAGTCTATCCCAAACGCAAAAATGCGAACCGCATATCAGTTATGTGGTCGCATAGTCGACACTGACGCAGGTTACTTCTATGTTTCTGGTTTTGATTTTTAGCATATGATATTTGGCTTCGACTATTTTACCCTATTTCATAAGAGTGATTTATACATATCGATTCACAGAGTTACTAATCTAGATAAACAGATATTCAAGACTTTACTCATACTTTATTTATCCAAATAGAGCAAACAAGAGTCAAGAGATGGGCCTGGTAGAGAATTCCTACTGGTTTTGAAAAATCGAATCAGCTACGGAGCAGCGAACCGCGACCAGAAGCTCGAACTGGCGGCTAGAATCGAAACTCCAATACCTTCTTCTACCAAAATCGAAATTAAACGAAGTAGAAGTATATGCTCCTCTGTTTTTTGTTTCTTTTTGTTTTTGAAGTTTTTGAGAAGAAAACTAAAAGTGAATTCGACCTCTCTTTTTTGGGTTTTTCTTTATTTTCAAAACTTCAAACTGACATCAAAACAATATCAAAACTCTATCCTTCAAATTGGTCATTCTGATTTCTCTTTATCTCTGATTTTCTGCAATTTTCTTCCGAAGAACCAGACTCAGAAAAATGGGTTTTTCTCCTTTCTTTGTTTTTTTTTACTCCTTCTTGCTCTTCCAGAAAAATAACTGTCTCCCTCTCCAGAAGAATCCCTTCTCTCTGCGTGTAATGAGTAGTGACTGTGTGTGTAGAGAGTACGTGTGTGTGAGTATTATTTCCTTTTGTCAGAATTAGTTATAGTACGTTGCCAAAGGGGAAAGGTAGGGCTGGATCATTTTATGGGCTACTGAATTTGGACTTCGGCATTAGTGGGATTGGGCCAAGACAAAAATCTGAAAACTAATTTTAAAGCCCAAAAATATAAGACCTTGATTGAATTAGTATTATTATAAAAATAAAAGCGTGGAACTATTTTTGGTATTTTTAATTTGAACCTAAAAATAGAATTAAATTTAATAATAAAACAATTCCTACGAAAAATAGGCTCCCATAATTATTCTAAAAGTATTACGACTATTAGAGGTGATTCTAGTACGCGGGTCAAAAATTACATATCTACAACTGCCCCTCTTTGACGGGAAACATGGAGTGTTTTCAGGCAAAGAACAACAAGACATGTTTTTGACCCGACCTATGCTTGGGGAAAGTGAAACTAAAGGAGAGAGAATGTGACCGAGGTAAGGAGTCGAGCGAAGTGCCGTCGAGGTTCCGGTTCGCAGTCCCTGCCATTACATCAAAATAAAAGGAAAATTACATCAGAAACAAAAGAAAAATACAAGATCCTATTTACTTTCTTGTTTTGAATCTTCCTTGAACTTCTACTTGATCTTCAACATAGAATTGGAAAAGATGGACCCTGTTCTTCAGGCGGGCTCCTGATGTTTCTTGCAAATTTGGATTGACTCTAAAATAAATTCCCTCGTTTTCCAGGTGGGCGCCTGATCGCTAAAATTTGAAATGTATTCCCTCGTTATCCAGGTGGGCGCCTAATTGCTAAAACTTGAAAATGTATTCCTTCATTATCCAGGTGGGCGCCTGATTGCTAAAGATCTGTGAGATTACTGAGGATTTAGCTGAGCTTGAATGTATTCCCTCGTTTTCCAGGTGGGTGCCTGATGTTATAATAAAACAAACAAAACAAAAGAAACTTTTCCGCCCTAGTTTAGAACCTGGGCATATCTGCGGGGATTAGTCAAGTTATGTTATCTAAAACTTCTAAGAATTTGGAAACTAATTCCCATTATCCAGGAGGGTCCTGAAAACTAAAATTTACATCCCATTATCCAGGAGGGTCCTGAGAACTAAAAATTAAATCATTATCTAGGAGGTCGATTCCGTTGGGGACTAAAAATTAAATCCCATTATCCAGGAGGGTCCTGAGAAATTTACATACTAAATCCCATTATCCAGGAGGGTCTTGAAAGTTTTAAATGCCAAATCTCATTATCCAGGAGGGTCCTGAAAATTTAAAAATTAAGTCTCATTATTCAGGAGGGTCCTGAAAATTTTAAAACTAAGTTCCATTATCCAGAAGGGTCCTGAAAGTTTAAAAACTAAGTCTCATTATCCAGGAGGGTCCTGAAAACTTTAAAAAACTAAATCCCATTATCCATGAGGGTCCTGAGAATTTTAAATACTAAATCCCATTATCCAGAAGGGTCCTGAGAAATTTAAAGACTAAATCCCATTATCCAGGAGGGTCCTGAAAAACCAAAAATGAATTTACCAGAATCATGTTGTCCGCTTTGGGAATCCTGAACAGAACTTTGCCTCCCGAGCTATGTCTTCTTTACAAGAGGGCTTTGTGGATTGATAAATTTTCATACTTCCTGTTTCAGATGAGTAAAATCTTGTTAGTTTGAAAACGTGGTGGTTAGTTTGCTTCTACGATCACTGCCTCGCCTATGCGGTCGTGCACCAATGACCAAATCCACCGTAGGTGCGAGGACACCAGTCCAGAAGCCCTCAGCATTTCTTAAGTCCAAAAATCTGATCCGGAATCCATCCGGAATCCACCCAAAGCCCCCAGGACCTCAACCAAATATACTAACACATCCTAAAACATAATATGAACTTAGTCGAGGTCTTTAATCACATCAAATAACGTCAAAATTACGAATTGCACCTCGAATCGAACTTATGAAATTCCAAATCTTCCAACTTCCGAAACTCATATCGAAACATACCAAATCAACCCGGAATGACGTCAAATTTTGCATGCAAGGTATAAATGACATAATGGAGCTAATCCAATTCTCAAAATCAGAATTTCTATCCAGAAAAATAACTGCCTCCCTCTATAGAAGAATCAATTCTCTCTGTGTGTGATGAGTAGTGACTATGTGTGTAGAGAGTGCGTGTGTGTGAGAATTATTCTCTTTTGTCAGAATTAGTTATAGTACGTGGCCAAAGGGGAAGGGAAGAGCTGGATCATTTTATGGACTGCTGAATTTGGACTTCAGCATTTGTGGGATTGGGCCAAGACAAAAATGTGAAAACTAATTTTAAAGCCCAAAAATATAAGACCTTGATTGAATTAGTATTATTATAAAAACAAAAGCTTGGAACTATTTTTGGTATTTTCAATTTGAACCTAAAAATAGAATTAAATTTAATAATAAAATAAATTCCTACGAAAAATAGGCTCCCATAATTATTCTAAAAGCATTACGACTATTAGAGGTGATTCTAGTACGCGGGTAAAAAATTACATGTCTACACCAATGCCTCGTTATGGGACTGCATAACCCATACTGCATCTTTGTCATCGAAGAACAAGGTTTTTGTTGTCAAATATTCCATACTTCGTTTTTCCCTTGTGAGGGATATTTTGGTACGTTTCAGCATCGGTCTTTGGGGGACATCAATCCCTCCAACTATCATGTTGATGACGTGCCGAGGTTCTTCTTGTTCCGTTCGCCTGTCGTTATTCCTATTTTTGAAATGATTTTTTCCTCGGTCGCTCAAGAATTCTCGAAGGTGCCCGTGGTTGAATAGGCGAGCCACTTCTTCTCTTAATTGTCGATAGTCCTCCGTTCTGTGACCATGAGTACCATGGTATTCGCACATTTGATTGGGATCCCTTTGAGCAGGGTCCGATCGTAGTGGTCGAGGCCACCTGGTATCTTTGATACGCTCAATAGACGATACTATAGCGGAAGTGTTGATATTGAAGTTATACTCCGATATCCTCGGAGCCTCTTTATGCCCAGAGGACCTGTCGAACCTGTTTTTATTCATAAGTCCCCGGTTATTCTGGCTTCGATAATTTCTGCTATGATCCCCGGCAAAATTACGCCCGTCCCCATTATTCCTTGAACTATCCTTATATGGTTGGTGTCGACCACTGCTTGACATTGGTTCAAGATCGATGCTTCTCCTGTGGAATGTTTTAACAGGATAAACGGATCCGGACGGGGATCCGAGCTGATCATCTTCAACTCTAATCTTCGATTGATATCGATTGTGTATATCGGCCCATGCAACGGCCGGATATTCTATCAAATTTTGCTTCAATTGTTGTGAATATATCGAGCTCCTTACATTGAGCCCTTGCGTAAAAGCTTGTACGGCCCAATCATCCGTGATTGGTGGTAAATCCACTTTCCATTTGAAATCGGGATACGAATTCTCTTAGCATCTCGTTATCCCTTTGCCTTACCTTGAAAAGGTCCGATTTACTGGTTTCGACCCTAATGGCACCTGCATGTGCATTCACGAAAGAATACGCGAGCATAGCAAATGAATCAATAGAATTAGCAGGTAGATTATGATACCATATCATAGCCCCCTTCGATAGGGTTTCTCCGAAATTTTTCAATTATACGGACTCGATCTCGTCGTCCTCCAAATCATTCCCTTTGATAGCACATGTGTAGGAGGTAATGTGCTCGTTGGGATCGGATGTACGTTATACTTGGGTATAACGGGCATGCAAAATTTTTTGGGGATCGACTTCGGAGCTGCACTAGGCGGAAAAGGCTTTTGTATGAATTTC
>MCJB01049213.1:0-40855 GCA_002018475.1 Nicotiana obtusifolia
AGGGTATACGGGCTTCCAGCTAAGCAATTCTACCGCTATAGGTGTGGAATGCACGGAATAGGCACCTCATCCGGAGGGGAGTCGCTTGATGGGGATGCCCTCGCCTCTATGCGGGCCCATGTAGAAAAGCTCACATCCGAGCTAGAAGCTTCAAAGCAAAGAGAGAAGGAGAGAGAAGCAAGAGAGAAGAAGAAAGATAAACTTAGAGATAAACAGTTTGCTGCTCTATAAGAGCAGATCAAATCTCTCTTGGCTTCTGGCGCTTTTCCTATTCCCCGATCACGGGAACCATCGCCGGATGGTCAGTCTGATGATGGCAATTCATCCGGCGATGGCGATGATGATGTAGATATGAGTTGACCTTGAATTGTAATAACAACTTATATAATGCATAAGTTCATTTGAACTTTAAACCTTATTGTTGTTTAATATTGTTGTTTAATGTGTTGTTTATTGTAGTTGTTAGTATCGTTGTTGTTTGATGTAGTAGTTCTTGTTGTTGTTGTTGTTTTAATGGTTTCAATGCATATTTTAAGAATTTGGTAAAACTGACAGGGGGTGTGGCTGGCAAAACAGCCAGTTTCTTGAAAAAATATACCAACAAAAGCGACCAACTTTGGTCTCCAGTTGGTCGCTATTTTGCTTAAAAAAAAACTGATTCTGCAAATAGCGACCAAAGTTGGTCGCCAATTTCAAAAAAAAAAAAATTAAAATCTGCTAAAGCGACCAACTTTGGTCGCAAATTTAGTATTTTTAATTTTCTGCATTTCTAAATAGCGACCAAAGTTGGTCGCTATTTGAAAATACAGAAAATTAAAAATACTGAATAAGCGACCAAAGTTGGTCGCTATTTTGGTATTTTAAATTTTCTGTATTTCTCAAATAGCGACCAACTTTGGTCGCTATTTGAGAAATACAGAAAATTAAAAATACGGAATAAGCGACCAAAGTTGGTCGCTTGTGAGCAGATTTTTAATTTTTGTCTTTTGTACTGGGCGACCAACTTTGGTCGCTATAGAGCGACCAAGATTGGTCGCTATTGGAAAGGGACCAACTAAATGGTGACCAGACCATTGTGGTCGCTTTTGGTCGCTTTTAGGCATATAGAGACCAACTTTGGTCGCTTTTTCCGGTCACTTTTTACCTGATTTTTAGTAGTGTTCGGTTGACTCTAGCAGTCACATGACCACATGCAATTAACCAACAAATCAGCTATCATAGCAAATCCTATAGTATCTGATATGATGTGTGCTATTAATCATCATTTGACTTCTTGGCTGAGGGAAGATAATTGTGAACATTAAAATCTAATCGTCTTTCAAACCACGTATCCAATTTTGTAATAATATAACAGTAGTGTAACGAATTGATCGGTCGTTTTATTTTCTAAATTATCATTGTTCCTCTATTTAATACTTCCCGTATGTACTTTCACTATTTTATGACTTGCGGGATGGTTGGTTTGGTTTTGGAAGGGTTCGGGTTGAATGCGAAACACTTCGTTCCATAGTAGTAGCCTAAGGTGGCCAAGTTTGACTAGAGTCAACACTTTGAGAAAAAGACCTCGAAACGGGGATTTGAAGGTTCCAATAGGTTCATATGATATTTTAGACTTGAGCGTATGTTCGAATTGAGTTTCGGGTGAACCGGGAGTGTTTCGGTGCTTATTGTTGAAAGTTGGCACCATGAAATTTTTGGAGTTTCCTAAGTTTGATTTGAAGTAGACTTTAGTGTTATCGATACCCATTTGGGATTCCAAGCCTTTGAATAGGTTCATATAGTGATTTGTCACTTGTGCGAAAAATTTGGCGTCATTCCGAGTTGTCTAAGTATGATTCAATGTTTGGAGCTAGTTGGAAGAAGTTTGAAGTTCAAAGGTTGATTAATTTGGTTTTGAGGTGAGATTCTTCGTTTTGATATTGTTTTATGTGTTTCTAGACTTCAAGCATGTCCGAATTGTGTTTATGAACTTGTTGGTGCATTTGGACGGTGTCTTGGGTGGCTCAGGTGTGTTTTGGACCACCCGGAGTTAAGTCCAAAATGGCAGATTTCTGGTGCTGGTTTCCTTCTTCGCGAACACGGAGGGAGACACGTGTTCGCGATGAAGGATTTGTGCTGGAGGCGTTAAGTGCTTCGTGTTCGCGACGGTGGGGTCGCGTTCGCGAAGGCTAGAGACTATGAAGCTTCGCGTTCGGGAGAGGTCGGACGTGATCGCGAAGAAGGAGTAGAGGCTGGGGGTTGGCAAGCTATTGGCCTTGTAACGACCCGACCGATCATTCTGCTTTCTAGATCCATGTTCCCCTAAATAAGACTCCTCGTACGTGCTTATACTGTTTTATGACTTGCGGGGATGGTTACTTCGAGTTTGGAAGGGTTCAGGTTGAAATCGGAACACTTAGTTCCTTAATATTGGCTTAAAAAGGTTAAGTTTGGGTCAACATTTTGAGTAACTGACCTTGAAACCGGGATCTGACAGTCCCAATAGGTTCGTATGATGAATTTAGACTTGGGCATATGTTCGGATCGGGTTTTGGATGACCCGGAGGTATTTCGGTGCTTAATATTGAAAGTTTCCACATTAAAGGTTTTAAAGTTCTTTATATTTGGTTTGGAGTAGGTTTTAGCGTTATCGAGGTCCTTTTGGGATTTCGAGCCCGAGAATAGTTCCGTATAGTGATTTAAGACTTGCACGCAAAATTTGATGTCATTCCGAGTAGTTTAAGTATGACCGGCGTGTTCAGAGTAAGTTGGAAGAACTTGAAGTTCATATGTTGATTCGATTTGGTTTGGAGTGTGATTCTTAGTTTTGGTATTGTTTCCCATATTTCGAGAGGTCAAGCAGGTCCATCTTGTGATTACGAACTGTTGGTATGTTTGGGCAAGGCCTCGGGGGCCCCGGATGCCCTTCGGACGATGGGCGAAACTCGTTTGGACTTGGAGAAAATAGCTGAAACAGCAGAGCTTCTGGTGCAATCGCACCTGCGAGGAAATAGTCGCAGGTGCGTGCTCGCAGAAGCGAGCCAATGACGGCAAAAGTAAAATGGAGTGGACTGCCCGATGGTCGCAGAAGTAAGGAAGGGACCGCATCTGCGAAGGCGCAGATGCGATGAAGTTGATCGCAGAAGCGGGAGGGTGCGCTCATGCTGCAGAAACGGGCTCGCAGAAGCGAGACTTCGCCCGCAGAAGCGGGAAGGGCAGACCTGGGCATGGTCCACATCTGCAAGGCTTTGTCCGCAGAAGCGGCCGATGTTCCGCAGAAGCGAAAATCGCTGGGGCAGTGAGGTTCATTTAAGAAGGGGCTTGGGCCGTTTTCTCATTCATTTCACTTCTTGGGCGATTTTTGGAATCTTCTAAGAGAGGGGTTTTCACCTAGCTATTGAAGTAAGTAATTTCTATCCAATGAAACTTAAATATATAAATTATGGGTAGATTTTAACATGAAAAATTGTGAAAATTATGGGTTTTGTTGAAAAATCTAGGTTTTGATAAAAATAGGATTTAACCACGAAAATGATTATGGAATTTGGTGAAAATTATATATTTATGTTCGTGAAGTTATGGGCAACATTTATCTTCAAAAATTTCCGGAACCTGGGCACGTGGGACTGGGGGTAAATTTTAGGAATCTTCCAATTTGGGTTGGGTAATTACTATCATAGTTAATTTATGAACTTTTGAACATGTATTAATTAATTTATATAATATTTGACTAGTTTCGGATTGTTCGGCACCGAGTTGAGGATTTAGAATGAATTGTTGGTCGGAAAGTGAGCTTTGAGATGAGGTAAGTCTCTTGCCTAACCTTGTAAGAGGGAATTTAACCCATATGTGATTTAAATTACTATTTGCTTCTAATTGTGGGGGCTACGTACTCACGAGGTGACAAGAGTCTGTATGTAGCTACTAATTATGCTTATGTCCAGGTAGTTTAGGACCCAAATCATGAAATACTTGTAATGTTTGCATCCTACTTGTTAATTAAAGTGCCTAAATTATATTGGAACTTGATAGGGGAATTGTACAAGACCGAATTTCACTTACTTGAGTTTTGGTGGGTTACTTGACCATTAATAGAAATTGTGCTTCTTTTTAGGGGTGGGCGTCAGTCGGTTCGGTCGGTTAGGTCGGTTAGTATGAAAGTACGGTTCTTTTCGGTTTTGTAATATTAATAACCAAACCAAATCAAAGTTTTTATGGTTCGGTGCGGTTTTTTCAATGTTCGGTTCGGTTATTTCCGGTTTAGTTTTTCGGTTATTAACGGTTCAAGATTTTTATATTCGATGTAGACACAATTTGTATAGAAAAAAATAATGACCATTGCAACTAAAAGTTCAGAAGATGCTAGATACTGTCAAAGAAATAGAGAAAGCCCTGATAGGGGACTACCTAAGGTCTATCTGCTCTATTGTACTAGCTCTTTTAAGTTTCTATCTGTCCTATTGAGATAGAATAAAGCTATAAATAATTTTTTTGTCCTAAATGCTAAATGGTATTGCATGAAAAAGATTCACAAGTTCATGAAAAATTATGTTAAGTAACAAAAGAAAAGGTTGGAGGGACAAAGAAATAAGCAACTCCACAAAATAAAACCCTCTTAATCTCACTCAGCTTCTTCAGAGAAGTCAAACACACCTCCCAGCATATCATCGCTTTCCCCATCATCATCAGGTTTTCTTTGTCGCAAGGACTACTACTTCTATCCATATCAGCAACCAGTTCATTTACCTCATTTAATTCATTGTTAGTTGAAACCTTACAGTAGCCTTCTTGAAAAAATTGCCCAAAATCTACAGGGTCAGTGGGTCACATATATATTCATGAACAGTTTGTTCGTCAATAATGTTCATACTCATGTCGGAACGATTGGAACTTGAGTTTGAAGCTTCACTAGTAACAAAAATATTTGAAGACTGAACCTCTCTTGCACTCATTCCTTTGGGTAAACTTTACCTGGGTTGGGCTGCCTTCTGATGGGTTTGATTAGGGGTGCGCTTAAGAGTCCAAAAGGCAAAAGCAGGCTGGTTAAAAGTTCGATTTTTTGGTTAAGCCGAAAAACCGAACCGTTAAAATCGAAAACCGAACCGAAAATCAAACTTTTCAAAATTATAAACCGTGAATCGATCGAAAAACCGAAACCGAATAAACCAAAATTTTTGGTTCGGCCAGTTTTTTCGGTTCGGTCAGTATTATGCCCATCCCTACTTCTTTTTGTATTAGCCTTGTAATAGCTTTTAAATCGGATGTTCATAAAGTATCCTCTCTTCTTGTGGAGCGGGCCGAACGCCTCGACAGTAGAATAGATACATCTATGGTTCGTGCCGCTCGACCCTCGACAGTGTACACATTATTCTGCATCGGGCCGTATGACCTCAGCATAAAGCGTAATAATACTCTGAGCCTAATTATACTTGATATTATTTTATGGTTTGAGAGGTTATAATTATTTAATGATAGAAGTTGACTTGGAATTTACTATTAGTGAAAGAATTGTTTATTCACTGCTTGTTATTGAGTTATTACTATTATTTAAATAACCCATGCTTATTTAGAATTTTTGTATTTTATTGTTAGCCCATAGTAATGTTAATGTCGACCCGTCGTCACTACTTCTTTGAGGTTAGACTTGATACTTACTGGGTATATATTGTTTATGTACTCACGCTACACTTCTGCACTAGTTGTGCAGGATTTGAGGTAGGTGCATCTAGCGGTCATATCGGCGCGCACACCCTTAACCCGAGGCCTAGTGGTGAGCTACTTCCTGAGCCACTCTGCAGCACCTAGAGTATCTCTTTTGCATCTATTTTCTATCTACTTTTATTTCAAATAGTAGTTAGAATTTTGTATATTCTACTAGTTGCTCATGCACTTGTGACACCAGGTCTTGGAACAGATCCTAGTAGACTTTATGATTTTGGAGTATTTATGTCATTGTATTTGCTCACTCATTAGCCTCCGTTTTACTTTATTAAATATTTCTACTGCTCATTTTCTTAATAAATGGAATTCAACTACTTGGAAGTTTTATTAAAAAGAGGAATTACATGATTAGTTCACTGTTATCTTGCCTATCGGCGACGTTGAGCGCCATCACGACTTATAGTAGAAACTGGATTGTGACAACATGGTATCAGAGCACTAGGTTCACATAGGTCTCACAAGTTATGAGCAGACCTAATAGAGTCTTGCATATCGGTGCTGAGACATCCGTACTTATCTTCGATAGGCTATAGGGTGTTAGGAAATTACTCTTTCTTTATCTCCTATCGTGAAATTGATGTTGTGCTAAGTATTCTCTTATTCTCTCACATATGGTGAGAACTCGGGCGGCAGATGTACCCGATCATGGAGGAGCTGCTCCCCCTGTTGCTAGAGGCCAAGGCAGAGGCCGAGGGAGGGCTCTAGCTCGTGGTAGAGGATGAGGACGTCCCAGAGTTGCCCCAGTTGTGCCGCTAGTAGATCCAGTAGAGGAACCTATTATTGAGGAGCAGTGCGAGGTGCCTACAGTAGAGCTAGCCCCAGTGGATTTCATGTCCGCGCCGGGATTCCAAGAGGTCATGGCCGTATGCTGTGATTCATGGATTCTATGACTCAGGGTGATTTATTTCCAGCAGACCCAGCCACATCTCAGGCGGGAGGGGCGGCACAGACCCCTACTGCTCAGGCTCCAGGGCATGCAACTGCCGTATGTCAGACCCCGGGTGCACTACCCGTGAGCGGAGCCCATCTAGTTGCAGCAGTCATACCTAAACCCAGACTAGCTGCGACCGGCGAGCCGCAGAAGCTATTGGACAGATGGACTAGGCTACATCCTCCTGTCTTTGGAGGTGAGCGGCATGAGGGACCCCCAGGACTTTATTGATCGGTGCAGGGACAGACTGCACAACATGAGGATATTGGAGTCCCATGGGGTGGGCTTTACCGCCTTTCAACTGGAGGGCAGGGCCCGTAGATGGTGGCAGTCCTATCTTCTCGGCAGACCAGCAGGTTCTCCTCCTATGACATGGGACCAGGTTCACATGCCTCTTCTTGGACAAATATATTCCATCCTCTCTGGGGGAAGAGTTGCAATTTTATTTCGAGCAGCTCCAACAGAGCTAGATGTCGGTGTCCGATTATGAGGTGAGATTCTCTGGGTGGTCTCGCCATGCACTTATGATACTTCCTATCGATGTAGAGAGAGTGCGGAGGTTTGTTGCCGGTTTGCACTCTGGTATCCATGCTACTATGGCCCAAGAGGTTGAGATGGAGACTTCTTACGAGCTAGTTGTTGAGGTAGCTCGAAGGATCGAGGGTGTCCTTCAGTGGAGCCAAGAGAAGGCGATGAGGGATAAGCCGTTTCGATAGGGGCAGGGGTCAGTTTGTGAAGGGTCAGTCTAGCAGGCTCACATATCCAGCACCGCCGCCTCCTCGGGGTGCTCCAGTGTAGCCTTATTTCAGCGCCATTCTAGAGAGCTCCTACCATCCCCCAGCTATTCAGGGTTCCTCTAGTGGGCCTTCAGGCCATCAGGGCCAGACTTCAGGTCAGCAGTGGGTTGTACCAAGAGGTTGTTTCGAGTGCGAAAATCTTAGTCATGTGAGGAGGTTCTGCCCTAAGCTTCGGGCAAGGCAGTGCAACAGGGTCAGCAGCTTATGATTACAGCACCAGCTGCCACATCAGCCATCCGGCCGCCTAGAGGCGGAGAGTAGATGGGTAGGGGCCGTCCTAGAGGTGGAGGTCAGTTAAGTGGCGGCTAGTTAGGTGGCGCTCCAGCTAGATTCTATGCTTTTTCGGCCAGAGTAGATGTTGTGGCCTCAGATGCCATGATCACAGGTATTATTTCTGTCTGCGATAGGGATGCTTCAGTACTATTTGATCCAGGGTCTACATATTCATATGTTTCATCTCTGTTTGCTAATTTCTTGGGTGTTCCTTGTGAGTCCCTAGGTACTCTTGTGTATATGTCCACCCTAGTGGGCGATTATGTTATTGTGGATCGGATCTATCGGTCTTGTATCATGACTTTTTGTGGTTGTGAGACTAGAGCGGATCTTCTGTTGCTTGATATGACTGACTTTGAGGTAATTCTGGGCATGTATCGGTTGTTTCCATATCACTCCATCCTTGATTTCCATGCCAAGACTGTTACCTTGGCGATGCCAGAGCTTCCTAGATTGGAGTGGAAGGGTTCGCCTGTTAGTGCATCTAGTCGGGTTCTCTCCTTTCTGAAGGCTCGACACATGGTCGAGAAGAGTTGTTTGGATTATCTACCTTATGTTCGGGATTCTATTGCAGAGACTCTAGCGATTGATTCAGTGCCCGTGGTCTGGGAGTTCTCCAATGTGTTTCCTTCTGATCTTCTAGGCATGCCACCGGATCATGATATTGATTTCTGTATTGATTTGGGTCTAGGTACCCAGCCTATCTCCATCCCACCATACCGTATGGCTCCGAAGGAGTTGAAAGAACAACTTGAGGAGTTGCTAGCAAAGGGGTTCGTCAGACCGAGTGTGTCGTCTTAGGGTGCACCAGTGTTCTTGGTGAAGAAAAAAGATGGGACTATGAAGATGTACATTGATTACCGCCAGTGAACAAAGTTACCATTAAGAACAAATACCCGCTGCAGCGTATTGATGATTTGTTTGACCAGTTGCAGGGTGCCAGGGTGTTCTCTAGGATTGACTTGAGATCGGGTACCATCAGTTGAAGATTTGCGATTCGGATGTTCCAAAGACGGCTTTTCGAACTAGATATGGCCACAATGAGTTTCTAGTGATGTCCTTTGGTTTAATTAATGCCCCCGCGGGATTTATGGATTTGATAACCTGGTGTTCAGGCCATATATTGACTCATTTGTCATTGTCTTCATTGATGACATTTTGATCTACTCGCGTAGCATGGAGGAGCATGAGCAACATTTGAGAGTGGTACTTCAGACCTTGTGGGAACAGAAGCAATATGCTAAGTTCTCCAAGTGTGAGTTTTGGTTAGATTCTGTAGCATTCTTGGGGCATGTTGTATCATACGAGGGTATTAAGGTAGATCCTAAGAAGATCGAGGCAATTCAGAGTTGGCCTCGTCCTACCACAGCAACCGAGATCAGGAGCTTCTTGGGGTTAGCAGGTTATTATCGTCTGTTTGTGGAAGGCTTCTCATCTACTGCAGCACCTTTGACTAGATTGACCCAGAAGGGTGCTCCGTTCTGATGGTCCGATGATTGTGAGGTGAGCTTTCAGAAGCTCAAGACCGCCTTGACTTCAGCAACTGTATTAGTGTTGCCTTCCGGTTCAAGGATGTACATTGTGTATTGCGACGCTTCACACGTTGGCCTGGGTTGTGTATTCATGCAGGAGGGGCCAGTTATTGCATATGCTTCTCGTCAGCTGAAGCCCTACGAGAAGAATTACCCCGTACATGATTTGGAGTTGGCTGCGATAATTCATGCTCTCAAGATCTGGAGGCATTATCTTTATGGGGTGTCCTATGAGGTTTACACCGATCATCGCAGCATGCAGCATTTGTTCACGCAGAGGGATCTCAATTTGAGGCAGCGCAGGTGGCTTGAGTTACTAAAAGATTATGATATTACCATCCTTAATCATCTGGGCAAGGCGAATATGGTATGCCTTGAGTAGAAAGGCGGAGAGTATGGGTAGTTTGGCATACATATTAGCAGAGAAGAGGCCATTAGCTTTGGATATTCAGTCCTTGGCTAACAAACAAGTGAGTTGGATATTTCAGAGCCCAGCCTAGTTTTTGCATGCTTCGTCGCCCAGTCTTCACTATTTGAGTAGATCAAGACTCGTTAGTACGACGACCCGCACTTATTGGTTCTTAGAGAGACCGTACTACAGGGTGGTTCCAAGGAGGTTATTATCGGTGAGGATGGTGTTCTGCGACTCCAGAGCTGTCTATGCGTTCTTAATGTAGATGGATTAAGATAAAATATTCTAGATGAGGCACAAAGTTCTCGATATTCTATGCATCCAGGTGCTACGAAGATGTATCGCGACGGCAGCATTATTAGTGGCGGCGGATGAAGAAGGACATAGTTGAGTATGCAGTGAGGTGCCCAAATTGCCAGCAGGTTAAGTGTGAGCATCAGAGGCCAGCTGGCCTACTCCAGCAGATGGATATACCTGAGTGGAAATGGGAGCGCATTACTATAGACTTCGTAGTTGGGTTGCCGCAAACCTTGAGGAAGTTTGATACAGTTTGGGTCATTGTCGACAGGTTGACCAAGTCGGCACACTTTATTCCAGTTGTGACCACGTATTCTTCAGATAGATTGGCCCAGATTTACATTCAGGAGATTGTTCTGTTGCATGGCGTGCCTGTTTCCATCATATCAGATAGAGGCCCTCAGTTTACTATGCATTTTTGGAGGGCAGTACAAAGTGAGTTAGGGACTTGGGTAGAGCTCAACATAGCCTTTCATCCGCAGACCGACAGGCAGTCGGAGCGGACAGTTTACCTCTTAGAGGATATGCTCAGAGCATGTGTGATTGACTTCGGAGGACAATGGGATTGATTCTTGCCTTTGGCCGAGTTTTCTTACAATAAAAGTTATCAGTCCAGCATCTAGATGGCTCCATGTGAGGCTTTATATGGTCGGTGATGTCGTTCTCCCATCGGATGGTTTGAGCCCGGCGAGGCTAAGTTATATGGTACTGATTTGGTGAATGATGCCTTGGAAAAGGTAAAGTTGATTCAGGAGTGACTTCGCACAGCACAATCCAGACAGAAGAGTTATGCGGATAAGGAGGCCCGTAATTTATCATTTATGGTTGGCGAGAAGGTTCTCTTGAAAGTCTCGCCGATGAAGGGAATCATGAGGTTCAGGAAGAAGGTCAAGTTGAGCCCAAGGTTTATATGTCCATTTGAGGTGTTGAGATGAGTTGCAGAGGTTGCTTATGATCTTTCTTTGCCTCCCATTCTATCGGGAGTTCGTCCGGTCTTCTACGTGTCTATGCTCCGGAAGTATCATGTCGACAGGTCGCATGTGTTAGACTACAGCACGGTTCAGTTAGATGAGAGCCTGGGTTATGAAGAGGAGCCAGTTGCCATTGTTGACAGGCAGGTTCGCCAGTTGAGGTCCAAGAAGATTTCTGCGGTAAAGGTTCAGTGGAGGGGTCAAACTGTCGAGGAAGCGAATTGGGAGACCGAGGAGGACATGTGGAGCAGATATTCGCACTTATTCGGCACTCCAGGTATGATTCTAGACCCATTCGAGGATGAACGTTTGTTTAAGAGGTGGAGAATGTAACGACCCGACCGGTCATTTTACTTTCTAGATCCCTATTCCCCTAAATAAGACTCTACGTATGTGCTTTTATTGTTTTATGACTTGAGGGGATGGTTAGTTCGAATTTAGAAGGGTTCGGGTTGAAATCGGAACACTTAGTTCGTTAATATTGGCTTAAAAGGGTTAAGTTTGACTTGAGTCAATATTTTGAGTAATCGACCTTGAAACCGGGATTTGACGGTCCCAATAGGTTCATATGATGATTTTGGACTTGGGCGTATGTCCGAATCGGGTTCTCGATGACCCGGGGGCGTTTCAACACTTAATAATGAAAGTTAGCACATTGAAGGTTTTAAAGTTCTTTAAATTTGGTTTGGAGTAGGTTTTGGTGTTATCAAGGTTCGTTTGGGATTCCGAGCCCGGGAATAGTTCCGTATAGATATTTAAGACTTGCACATAAATTTTGGTGTCATTACGAGTAGTTTATGTACGATTCGGCGCGTTTGGAGTAAGTTGCAAGAACTTAAAGTTCATAAGTTGATTTGATTTGGTTTGGAGTGTGATTCTTTGTTTTGGTGTTGCTTTCCTTGTTTCAAGAGGTTGAGCAGGTCCGTCTTGCGTTTACGAACTTGTTGGTATGTTTGAGCGAGGCCTCGGGAACCCCGGATGCCATTCGAATGATGCGCGGAACTCGTTTGGACTTGGAGAAAATAGCTGAAGCAGCAGAGCTTCTAGTGCAATCGCACCTGCGAGGAACTACCCGCAAGTGCAAGCTCGCAAAAATGAGCCAACGACTGCAAAAGCGAAATGGAGTGGACTGCCTAGTGGTTGCAGAAGCGAGGAATGGACGCAGATGCGAGGAAGTTGATCGCAGAAGCAGGAGGGTGCGCAGGTGCGGGCTCGTGCCGCAAAAGCGGGCTCGCAGAAGCGGGAAGCGCATAACTAGGCATGGTCTGCATCTGCGAGGCTTTGTCTGTAGAAGTGGAGCCGCAGAAGCGGCCGATGTTCCGTAGAAGAAAAAATCGCTGAGGCATTGAGGTTCATTTAAGATGGGACTTGGCCATTTTGGCTCATTTATTTCACTTCTTGGGCGATATTTGGAGCTTCTTAGAGAAGGGTTTTCACCTAGCTATTGAAGGTAATTAATTTCTATCCAATGTAACTTAAATACATAGATTATGGGTAGATTTTAACATGAAAAATTATAAAAATTATGGTTAATAATAAAATTAACCATGAAAATCATTATGGAAATAGGTGAAAATTATATATTTGAGTTCGCGATGTTATGGGTAGCATTTATCTTCAAAAATTTTCGGAATCCGAGCACGTGGGCCCGAGGGTGAATTTTAGAAATTCTCAAATTTGAGTTGGGTAATTACTCTAATAGTTAAATTATGAACTTTTGAACATGTATAAAATAACATTTGACTAGTTTCGGATTGTTCAGCATCAAGTTGAGGCTTTAGAACGAATTGTGGGTCGGAAAGTGAGCTTTTAGACGAGGTAAATCGCTTGCCTAACCTTGTAAGAGGGAATTTACCCCATAGGTGACTTAAATTACTATTTGCTTCTAATTGTGGGGGCTACGTGAGCACGAGGTGATGAGAGTCCGTGCGTAGCTACTAATTTAGGATCCAAATCATTAAATACTTATAATATTTGCACTCTGCTTGTTAATTAAAGTGCCTAAATTATATTGGAACTTGATAGAGGAATTATAAAATACCGAATTTCACTTACTTGACTTTTGGCGGGTTACTTGACCGTTAATAAAATTGTGCTTTTTTGTGTATTAGCCTTGTAGCTTTTAAATCGGATGTTCATAATGTATCCTCTCTTCTTGTGGAGCGGGTCGAACGTCTCGGCAGTAGAATAGATGCATCTATGGCCCGTGTCGCTCGACCCTCGGCAGTGTGCAGATTATTCTAGATCGGTCGTACGACCTCGGCATAGATCGTGCGTGATAATTTTCGGAGCCTAATTATATTTGATATTATCTTATGGCTTGAGAGGTTATAATTATTTAATGACAGAAATTGACTTGGGATTTACTATTAGTAAAAGAATTATTTATTCACTGCTTGTTATTGAGTTATTATTATTGTTTACATAACCCATGCTCATTTAGAATTTCTGTATTTTATTGTTAGCCCATAGTAAGTGTCGATGTCGACCCCTTGTCACTACTTCTTCGAGGTTAGACTTGATACTTACTAGGTACATATTTTTAATGTACTCACGCTACACTTCTGCACTAGTCATGCAGGAGCTGAGGCAGGTGCATCTGGCGGTCATATCGGCGTGCACCCCCGTTATCCCGAGGCCTAGTGGTGAGCTGCTTCCTGAGTCGTTCTGCAGCACCTAGAGTCTCTCTTTTGCATTTGTTTTCTATCTACTTTAATTTCAGACATTAGTTAGAGTTTTGTATATTTTACTAGTTGCTCATACACTTGTGACACCATTTTTTGGAACACATACTAGTAGACTTTATGATTTTGGTGTATTTATGTCACTGTATTTGCTCACTCAATGGCCTCCGTTTTAATTTATTACATTTTTCTACTCCTCATTCTTAATAAATGGAATTCAACTACTTAGAAGTTTTATTAAAAAGAGCAATTACATAATTAGTTCATCGTTGGCTTACCTAGCGGCGACGTTGGGTGCCATCACGACCTATAGGAGAAACTGGGTCATGACAGTCCTTCGCATTTGTGATGGGCCGTTCGCATTCACAAAGGGTAGGCTAGGATATCCTTCGCGTTCGCAAAAAGGAAAATTCTGAGCCATCCGCAGCTGCGCAGAAATATTTTTAAAAGGCAGGACTTAGGCATATTTTTCTCGTTCCTCATTTGTGTTGGCCGATTTTAGAGCTTTTTGGAGAGAGATTTTCACCTAGAATTTTAAGAAGTGATTTCTACCTAATGTGAGTTTAATACTTAGTTTATGGGTAGATTTTAGCATAAAAATGGTGGAATTATGGGATTTTGTCGGAAAACCTTGTGTTTAGTAAAAATGAGATTTGACCACAAAATTAATAATGAAATTGGGTAAAAAATTAGAAAATTACTCTAATAGATGAATTATGAACTTTTGATTATATATTGATTAGTTTGTACGACTTTTGACTAGTTTTGTGTTGTTTGGCATTGTTTCGAGGCGACTAGTGTGGTTTGTGAGCCGAGTGGAGGGGTTGGAAGCAAGGTAAGTCTTTTGCCTAGTTTTGTAAGAGGAAATTATCTCCGTAGGTGCTTTAATTATTGTGTGCTACTTGTTGTGCGTGCTACGTACAAACGAGGTGACGCGAGTCCATATGTAGCTAAAATCATACTAATGTCCGGGTAGACTTAGGACTTTATCATGCAATATTTGTACTAATTGAACTCAACTTGTTAGTTTAATTACTTAAATTTATAATTGAAATTTGCTTAGGGATTATGTTGGACCGAACTTCATTACCTTAAGTTCTTGGCAAGATACTTGATTGTTGGTAAAATCATGCTTTCTTTATGTTCCCATCATTGTGTTGTAATTGTTTGACCCATAGTTCTAAAGTTTCTCTATTCCTGTGGATCGGATCGTATGCCTCGCTAGTGCTATGAAATAGCGTTATGGATCGGGTCGTACGACCTTGGCAGTATATTTGAGATGCATCTATGGTTCGCGCCGGTGGACCCTCATCAGTGTACGTGATTATTAGTGATCGGATCGTACGACCTCGACATAATTCATGCGTAATATTGCTAGGAGTAAGAATATACATGATATTTCCCTTTTGATTTGAGACTTGGTGTTTACTTGATATTCCTTATCTGTTGAGATAACACATGATATTTGAGACTTTCAAACTGTCAATATGTTGAAGGATCATGTTACTTACTGTTTCTTATTTCATTATTATTGTTGCATTTTATGCCTATTTATAACTCATGTACTATATTTATTGGACCACTAGTAAGTGTCGATATCGACCCTTCGTCACTACTTCTTCGAGGTTAGACTAGATACTTACTGGGTACGCGTTGATTAACGTACTCATACTACACTTCTGCACTAATTGTGCAGGAACTGAGACAGGTACGTCTGGTGGCTATTCGAGAGCGCATACGCACTATCCAGATACTTAGTGGTGAGCTAATCCCCATGCTCCGATCTGCAGCACCAGGAGTCTCCTTCTTGTTGCACTTAGTATTTATGTCTATTTCATTTCAGACAGTAGTTATAGTGGTTTGTATATTCTACTAGATTGCTCGTGCATTTGTGATAACGGATTTTGAAAATCTCTAGTAGATGTTTATGATTTTGCTTAATATTGTTACCATTTTATTTTTATGTTTTATTGATGTTTTATATCTCCATAGTTTTCTCCGCTTAATTTTCTTTATTTAATAAAACTCATGATTTCAAATTAATAAAATAAATAATTAAGTTGAAAGTTCATCATTGATTTGATAACGATGATGTTGGACACCATCACGGTTTATAGATCGTGACAAATAATGAATAGAACATCCCACGTGTCTTTAACGTAACGCTGTTAATATATTTTCAGGTTACTTAATTGAGAGCATGAAAAGTCTGTAATCTTCTTTGTGATTTTGGTGTTTTTGGTTGAAAATCTCAATGCTAATTAAGATATGAGGTTTGAAAGGGTGACTGTAGATCTAATGCGAGGTTCATACGTTTATGTCCATCTGCTGTTTTTCCTTTCTATTTATAAGATGTGAGTAAATTATCAGGAAAATGTATAAGTATCCCCAGCGTATGATCGAAATTTCAATATCACACATTTCTTTTTTGGGGGTCCTATTACTCCTTCCAACCCCTCCCCCCTCCTTCCCTCCGAACTATTTTAAAATAGAATAAACCAATCCTTAAAATACTACAATCAAATTTTTGCTTGGAAGTAAACTACCACGTCCTAGACAAGTGTATATTTCATTCAAAATATATTTTTCTTTTCTTTCCCTTATTTATTTTTTCTCTTTTCTCGTTTTCATTTACTTCCCGTCATCACCAAACTAGACAGCAAAGTTTCACCCCACCTCCTTCAACCAATATTTAATCATTTTTATTTACTAGTGTTTTTGTTTGGGAAGTATGAAAGAATATGAAAAAGGAACCTTTGTATGGAAACATTGGAAGAGAAACCAAAAAAGAGAAAAAAACATAGGAAACAAATGAAATACTTAGGAATGGCAGACGGTGCGGGGCGATGCCGGCTATCTTTTTTTAACCCGCAAAATTTCAATCCCGCTCCACCCCGCATAACACTTAAACCCGCGTCCACCTGCCCACCCCGCTAGCAGAATTTTTTAAAAATTTTGTCTCTCCCAGTTCTTTTGGGCAGTAGTTGCAATCATAATTCATAGTGCCAGCACTTGGTTTTCTTCATCTACACCTCATTTTATTTAAACAAATATTCACTTTAAAATAATTTGACATTATGAAACAATTTTATCCGGTGTTTAATTTTCCAGGATTAAATTTCGCTTATTGATGAATACTTGTCATTATTATTGAAAAGCAATCTCATTGTATATCAAAAACTATTTTCTAAAGACTAGTTTCTTCTCGAATCTGGACTTTGGGTCATATATACACTTTCGAACACGGATTAAAAATTTGGATTTATTTAGAGTATGTTCGCATAATGAAAAATAGAAATTCTAGCAGCAATTTGTTAGGGGAACTTTCGTGAAAATGATAAGTTTAGATTAACGATGAGAGAGAAAGAGGATAAATTATTTGGTTCAAAATTAATTCCTTAAATTGTGGATTTTGTTTACAAATTTGAAGACTACTAAACGTATATGGTCTTTAAAAATTTTGCAGGTTTCATGGGTTAAACAAATAGATTCCCCCGAGAAGGAATTTTTACCCGGCTATACTATATTAGAAATTTATTTACTTATGTTCTCTATGTTTTGAAGTTTTTAATAAGTATTTAGATTTTTTTTACAAATTGTATATGTTGTTTCTTAAAAGACTCCCACTCCATTATTAGTGTCTTCAATTAAGGGATTCAACTTCTCTTTTTTTTTTTTTTTTCTCTCCTCTTCTCTCTCCCTTTTTTTACATTAAAATCCCTTAATCTACGCCCAGATTCTCCATCTTCTCTCTTTCCACTATTACTGATAACTTTATATTATTAAAAAATATTTTGAAATTTTATGATAATTGTATGATAACTGTATCATAATTGTATTTGAATTGTATCAGATACATTAATGCCTAAAACATAAATGTATTATACTTGTATCACTATTATATCTAACTTGTATCCGGCATATTAATACCCAAAATAATACCTGATACAATACTAATAAATTAATATACAATTATCATACTTGTGATACAGACTGTGAAATTCGTCAGGAATGCACAACTACTCGTAATAATATACAATGAATAATCATATATTTGTAATACAATTCTTGTAACAATTATGATACATATACAATTATAATACAATCGTGATACATTTCTGAAAATTGTGACACAACTATGATCTTCATCTCCTTCAAGTTTCAATCACAACTCTACACTAAAAATTTAATATAATCTTATTATAATTGTATTAGTACTGTATCGAGTATTATTTTGGGTGTTGATGTATCATATACAAGTCACATATGATAAAGATTTTAGAAAGAAAGAAAACAAGATTCGAACTTACCCACAACTTGATTCTAGAGCAATATTTTGAATTTCGTCGTATTGTATCAATAAGAAATAGAGATTTTAGGAGATTAGGAAAAAAGAGAGAAATTGAATTTCAAAAGCTTTGGATGAGGAAAAGAATCTGCAATTTTGGGGGAATAACTTTGGGTAAGCAAGATTTTGGTAAGCGAGATTCCTTACTATGGGTAAGAATAATTTTGGCTAATCGTTAAGAAAGAGAAAAGATGACTTTGTAATCCTTTGGAAAAGGAAAGAATCTTAAATGTAGGAGGAATTTTTGGAAATAGGGGTTGAGTGTCAAGTAACTGATAGGCTAGATTTAAGGGATCTTGAATTTCTTCCCTTTTACGGTTTTTTATATAACTGTAAATATAGATATATAAAGTAATTAATAAGGAACCTAAATAAAGGTGGTAAATATATTCTTACTATAGTATAGCTAGGTAAAATCCCTTTTGAAAACACACATGTCAAGGAAAACCCAGCTGTCAAAGAAGATTGAACGTTTTAAGTTTTAGTTGTAACAACTAAAAATCCAACCCGGGACCCTCCTTGCCCCGCATTAATTGTTTTTAAGAAAATAGAACCCACCTCGCCCCATTCCGCCCCCGCAGACGCTGTAAACCGCCCTGCCGTACGAATGTTGAAACCTGCCCTGTCCCGCAATCACATTGCCCAATTGCCATCCCTAGAAATACTTACTGAAGTATTATGCTCCTTTGTTTTGTTTGTGGAACAAGTATGTCTTTTCATGAGCATAAAAAATTTAGATAAAATTTTTTTCCATAAAATGTTCAAAATATTTTCATTAGGAGAATAATTGTCATTTAAATGAAATATACCTCTTATGAATGGGTGAAATAATTTTAATTTATAAATATTTTATTATTCTCACTTACACTCACTTACTTTAATTAATATTTATACATTATTGTCACCCTGAATTCTTAAAATTATTAACATAACAGTATGCTTGCATGGGGTAAATTCAACAAAAATAATTTACCTCAATTCGACTATATCAACAAAAAAAATGAAGGAAAGCAAACACTACCACAAAATAAAGGTCCTTTGATTGAGAGAAGATAATCCTTACTTAAGAACATAGATCAGAGATAAATAAAAGCAAGAAATTAAGGAGAAGTTCCCGTTGTAGATTAAACCTTTTTATGTACCAATATATCGCTTATCTTAGGATATCATCATATATCTAGTTAATGAGCTAAAATGCAGCGTAGGAGAGGTCGAACCGAAACTGAAAGTCACTTGTTCCTTCAGCTATTTAAGATGAATAAAGATTGATATGCGATCACATATTTATGATGAAAGAAGATTGATATGAGACCACATAAGATGTTCGGAAACCTACTTGATTTTCTATCTTTTTTAATTTAAATTTGTCTTCATTGATCATTGACGTGCAAAAAGTTACAACTTCAGTTGGCATACTAAACTTTGTCCATGATCATTGAGAAGAAATTTCTACTTTTAGTTCTAACTAAAATTCTAATTTACAAAGTGATTAGGGGGATCATATATGATGTGGGAAGGCTTGGTTCTTTTGATCCTGAAAGATGAAAGGTTCCAATAGTCCATGTTAATAAGGCCTTTTGACTTGATTGGGAAGTCCAGCAAAAGAGTTGAATACATTGATTATATCAAGACCGTGACTCAAGTTTGCCAATTTATCAGCAGGTTTATTGGCTTCTCTATACAATGATTAATTTCAAATCCATGCTCCTCAACTAGCTCCTAGATTTCACTTATGATGTTGGTGATCTTCCAAGGTACCTTCCATTTCTTCTAATACACCTGGAGATGAGCAATGAGTCAGTTTCCCATGGCTATTTCAAAACCATTATTAGCATACCATTTGAGGCCAAATAGCATACCTGCAGCTTCAGCCATGTTATTAGTACCAGGACCCATGGAAATTGAGTAGGCAAAAATAACAAGTTTCTAGCTATTTCTAATAAGGGTTCGTCCTTTACAAATATCTTGAATGCAACTTCCATCAATGTTAAGCTTTTCCTTTTGAACATTAGGTCTGATCTATTTGACCATTATGCTAGTCTTCTGCTTTAGTATAACTTCACATGCTTGACATATAGTGTGCCAATCTTCCCCTACATTAGCTCTTCCAAATCTGCTTTTCAGAACCTGCAAATGAGTTGACACTATATTATTTTTGGTTCTACAAAAAGATAGTCTGTTGTTTTCAAATAATTTAGTGCATCTAGATTTTCATAACTCCCAGCATATAATCAAAGAGAATCTCATTGTGATAAGCCTGTCAATGGGATTGTGAATCTTAAAATTCCACCATCTGAGGAGCTGGATTTTAAGATTCCCGCTACTATGGTCAATCCCCAGAGGTCCAGCAAAACAGCTCTAAATTTTCTTAGCATGATCCGCTAAGATTCTGATTATTGTTATTGTAGCAGTGGCAAGTGGTGTTAACTTGGATCCCAAATCTAGCAATTTTTTCCTCAGTAGATAATTTAGCGTGTGTTGCTCTCTAGGTAAGGAAGGAGATCTTAAAGGGGATATCCTTATGCAAGGCAAATTTAATAAAATTATTCACATTCTTTCTCTGTCTAAAGGTGTCCCAAGCTGAGCCAACAGTAAATTTTCTAGTAGTAGATGGTGCCCAAATGGCTATCTCTTTTGTTTCTGTCCACCTTGATACTAAGAGCCTTGATCTTATCTTTTGTTTCATCATCTAGTTGTGTTTGGCGCCTATTCCAATTTCATGAGCGATTATTGATGATATCCTTGACCTTAATCTGATTGTGGCTAGCCATGCCAGGTAACATCTGGTATAAAAGACCCCAAGTCAGTCTAGTTATCATACCATAAAGACACCTCTCCTTCACTAATATTCCAACGCATATTGCTTTCTACATCTTCCTTAATGTTGCACAAAGTTTTCCAACTTTGAGATTGACCACTGTTCCATTGAGCTATTGAGGGATGCTCATTGTTAAAAAACTTTGATTCCATGAATTCTTTCCAGAGGGAGTTGGTACTTCTCAACATCCACCATTGTTTGGCTTGGAAGGCATGACAAGTGTCTACTAGGCATCTGAAGTTAGCTCCTCCTTCATTGTAGGGTAGCATAGTTTATTTCACGCAGTCCGGTGATATTTACCCCCTGTGTCTTGTCCGGACCAGAAGAATCTGGCAATATACTTCTCAATAAGCTCCAAAATGCCTTTAGGATGGTTGGTAGCTACAAGTAGATGGATAGGGAGAGCAAGAAGGACATGTCTAATCATAATAGCTCTTCCTCTTCTGGAGACGAATTTTGTTTGCCAACCCTTGATTTTGCTTATGATTTTGTTGACAATGTCAGAGTAAGGTGATATCTTCCCCTTCCCGTAGTGAGAGGACATCCTAGATATTTGATAGGGAAATGCTAATGGTTCATTCCGGTGATGGTCTTAAGTCTGTTGATTGTGGCTGCTTTAGAGTTATTAGCCACTGCAAAGTAACTCTTATCTTTGTTGATGAGCTGCCCAAAAACGTTCTCATAATTATCAAAAGTTTTCAATACCATTTCCAGAGATTTTTGCTTTCATTGTAGAACAGGATAGTATTATCTGCAAAATAAAGGTGATTAATGTTATGACCATTATTATTCATATAGAAACCCTTGTATCCTTGTCTTTCATGAAGATTGTTTAACATTTTGGAAAGTAGCTCAATACTGATAATAAACAAAGAATGAGATATTGGATCTTCTTATCTCAAACCTCTTTCAGATCTAATGAAGTTATGCCTTTCCCATTTACAATAATAAAGTACCAATCGTTGGATATGAAGTTATAAATGAGATCAATCCACCATTATGAGAAGCAAAATTTTCTTAGAACCAGACATAGAAAGGTCCAAGAAATTCCGTCATATACTTTAGCAATATCAAGCTTAATAACAATATTCCCACCTCTAGAGGGCTTTCTAATGTTATTGATAATCTCCTGGGCTAGAAGAATATTCTTTGTTGTAACTCTTACTTTAATAAATATAGACTGATTCCTAGAGATAATCTTAGGAAGAATACTAGACATGTTGCAAAGGCTTATAGGCCTAAGATCAATGAATTTCTAGGGGTGGTCAACCTTGGGGATCATTACCAAGCATGTGTAAGTGAAGAACTTGGGGAGTTCTGCACCATTAAAGACTAATTCCACAGCTTTAATAAGATCATAGCATATGATGTCCTAGGAAGTTTGATAAAAATAGTCACTCAAGCCATCAGGGCCTAGTGCACTGTCTTTGTAAATAGCAAAAATACTATCTTTTACTTCTTACATTGCAGGTGTGGTTGTGAGCATGTTGTTGTCTTCCTCAGTTATACATCTCTTAATACAATCCAAAGCTTCAAAATTGGTGGTTTGAGTATCATGGAAGAACATTCTCTAGAAGTGTCTAGCTGCAACTTTTGCTATGCTATCATTTCCTTCTATCCATTGGTTCTGCTCATTCATGATCTTAGTAATGGTCAGTCTTCTCCTTCTTTCCTTTATAATGCGATGGAAATCTATTGTATTTAGTATTACCTTATTCAAGCTATTTTGCTCTGGCCTTTTGTCTAAAGTTATTCTCTTGAATCTTCACGTATCTTGTGAATTCGGCTCTGCTTCTATATAATTCTCTTCTGTTTTCAGGAGAGTTGTCCTTCACACAATTATCTTCAAGAGTTCTCAGCTCAGCTTCCAATCTTATGGGTTCTTCATAGATGTCACCAAATGTCTTCTTGAGCAGTTGATCAACATTTTACAAACTTTTTTAATCTTCTGATGTAGTATGTAGAGGGGGTCCCCATAGACATCTTCTTCCCAGCATTCCTAAACTGTTTTCAGTTATTTAGCATGTTCAGTCCAGAAAATTAGAAATTTAAAATACCTTATGAAGGAGTTGGTTTCAGAGCTCACTTTAACTAGTAAGGGTGCACGATCAGAACAAGCTCTAGACATATGAGTAACCGAGGTGTTATTGATAGAGTCAAACCACGCAGTTTTGTAAACAAGCCTATCAAGTCTCTTCCAAATAATAGTTGATGGGTCTCCGTTATCATACCAGGTATACATAGAACTCGTAAAACCTGCATCCTAAAGCCCACACTCACTAAGGAACTCAATGAAATCTAAACTCTCTTCCATTTGATGGCTTCTTCCACCTTTCGTTTCTTCACTGGAAGTAATAATATTAAAGTCTCCAGTTGCCCCCTTCCCCTCCCAGGGTCCTTGTATGTTGTTAGCTATATATGCAAGATCCTGCCATAATTATGTTGTCTATTCTTCCATGCATTTAGCATACGTCACTATAATGTAGATATGATGGTTATTATTGTAAGCAACATTGATTAGTATATGTTGCTCTTTGTCTTGAATGATGGTAATATACACTTCATTTGTCCAAATGATGCAGATCTTATTTGAGCAGTTATAGAAGGCCTTCCGCATACCAAGTCTTTTTCTGAATTTGTTCATTTTCCTACTGTCCACCATAGGTTCCTGTAAACAGATTAAAAGAATTTGAAATTATTGATTGATGGTTTGGAGTCTCTCCAGAGATCCTTTTGAAGCAATCCCCTTTATGTTCCTTGAGATTTTATTAATCATTGGATACATTAAGGGTAGGTTCCATTTGCTCTTCCTTGTTCTCTTCTATCCTTTATGTATTTGAATGAAACCACCGCTAGGCTTCTAATAATTTTCTAAAAGATAAACTATTGAAAAGGGTGATATTCAGTTACTGATTTACCTCTATTGTTGAGAGCTGTTGGTTTGAGGGGTTTTTCTTTCTTCTTGTAGCTGGTCTTCTCTGGTCATTGTTTTCTCTGTAGTATTCCTTTAAATGTTAGTAAGTAGGTTGGCATATCTTCTGTTGCTACTGTAGTTTATTTGTGTAGTAGCTCTTTCCTTTTCAATCATTAAAGTCTATCCTCTTTTCTTTTTTTGAGCAAGTTGTGAGGATTTTCACCTTTCAATAGAGTGTTCTTGCATCTTGCTAAGATTAATAGGAAAGCATGGACTCATATTCAATTTTCTGATCAAAGGCTTCTATTTTTTTCATGTTGATATCTTACTTCAACTCTCACTATAGATCAATCTGAACTCTCTATTTTGAAGTGGTTAGCCTAGATTTTGTTGTTGTAGCTTTGTCCATGACTAAGGGGGTGCCTGTGGAACCAACTATCTTGTATGGGGCATCCCATTCCAAGGTAAATTAATCCAAATAGGGACTAGAGATATTTCAGTGTTAGGCTTAAAATTGGTTGTCCACTTCAGAATCTTCATACTGACATCTTCCGAGAGAATAATGAATTCCCTTGAGTAAATATTATTGAAGTCATCTTCATTTTCAACTTCTATGAAAAATATGGTATTTGTCTTTTGCACCTACTTTAATCTCTCCTTTGGAGACAAATAATCGAGTAAAATCAGCGATAATTTTGTCAATGGCAAGTTTGCCTCGAAGAAACTTACCGATGATTGTCCGTCGACATGTGTTTGCGAGGAGATTTATTTCTTCCTTGGTAAACACCACCCCTGCTTTACCTTTAATCACTTCATGTGCTCTTGTAGGTAGTCTTACTCTCAATCGTGTTCAATTTTCAACTTTGCAGCGTAGAGCCCCTACATAAGATTCTTGTTGCGATTGCTTGGTATTGTGTCGATTTCCATCGCTCTTCTTTGCAAAGTGGAAATATCAGATGAGGAGGCATCTCTGTTAATATTGGGGTCCGGTGGCATTGGTAATTTGGGGATGGGTGGTCCGAAGATGTCAATGGACAGGCTCATTAAGCAAAATTGGAGAAAAAATTAACCGTTAATTACTGTAAAGTAACCGTTAGAGAGGAAGAAAGAGTAGGGGAGAAAGAGAGAAGCGGGAGCTTCTCACTCTAACTTTCTACTTGATTATATATTATCTTTCAAAAAACGATAACAAATTTACGGTAATAATATTCAATATGAATTTATGTTTTATATATCATCACCATTAAAAAATAAATCTACTATTAGATCATACAAAGATATCTACAAATAATATGTTAATACCATGACTTGTTTCATATCAAATGGAGAACAAGACCTTAGACAACTATAAGTTACATCCAGAACAACATTCACACTACGTGTGTAATTTGTAAATAGGGCAATACCTTGTAAAATTGAGCTTTCATGCCGTACTATAAATAACTCTATCTCACGTAGGAAACACCAAAATTACGTATATAGGTGTACCTGATCGCTTGCATAGGAAATACCGATTGTGGGATTCGATGACCAACATCAATCGGAGCCACCAACCAAGAGGTCGAGACCGGAGTATCAAATACATGAAGCCCGAGACCAGACGTCGTCTGAACGAAGCTCGAAGCCAAAGCGCTCGAAGTAAAATCGTCGAGGCCGATCAGGGTAAAACATCCTATGGTAAAGTTATCAGATTTGCGTAATCGAAGGACCGGAAATCTCGTGATATACAAACATCTCGGCGGGAATCGCGGCTCAGATCAATAGAGACGTTGAATCCATTAATTCTAGGAATATCTTATCTTGTAAATGAGATTTTTACCTTGTATAGAATCCTTCACATTTTCCTATATAAGCAGGCAGCCCCATTTGTAAAAGAGAGGATAGATAAACAAATATAAAAATGCTATAGTCTACTTTGCTCGTTCATTTACTTCATATTTTATCTCAAAGGGCTTCTAGCACAGGAAGATCATTCAATCTTGGCGGTTTGCTTCTTTTTCTTGTTCACTAATTTAGTCTCTATTTCTGTTTATCATCTAATTATATTAAATCAGGTCGCGTATCCTTAAAACTATATATAAATTTAATTTTTACTCGTAATCAGGGTAAATAATTTGGCGCCCACCGTGGGGCTAAGGATAATGGTGATCGTTTAATACAACTTTCTGTTACACAGACTATTTTACACTTGTTCTTGGTAGAACACCTTTTTCTTTCAGGTTACAGTATAATGATGTCACATTCTCAATTTGTGCCTCAGTTCGTCGATGGTGAATTTAACCACCAGGGCAAAAATGACAACTTGGCACCCGAAAATGAAGTCCCAATCGACGCTAACTCCCAAATAGCGGTCGATGTGGATCAGACCTCTGGCCCATCGAATAGTGTCTGGAGAGAATGCCTCTCGGCAAAACAGAACGACGAAGAGGACGGGATTAGCCTCAGGATGATATTCAACATGTTGCAAGCCCAGCAAGCGACCATTGCTCAGCTGCAAAATCGGAGTCAAGTGTCGAATGGGATAGGGACCGGCCCTCCTTAGGAGACTATCCTCGAAAATGAACCTATCACAGTGGAACCAAGCGAAGGAGGATCGGGGGCAAATGCTGGGATCATGAAAATGCTCGAAGAGTTGACCAAACGAGTCGAGTCAGGCGAGAAGAAGATCGAGGCCAATGATAAAAAGGTAGAAACATATAATTCTAGGGTGGACCAAATACCAGGAGCACCTCCGGTGTTGAAAGGTTTGGACTCAAAGAAATTCGTACAGAAACCCTTTCCATCAAGCGCCACCCCAAAACCCATATCGAAGAAGTTTCTCATGCCGGAGATTCCGAAATACAATGGGACATCTGACCCAAATGAGCATGTAACAGTATACACATGCACCATAAAGGGAAATGATCTCGAAAACAATGAGATTGAGTCCGTCCTCTTAAAGAAATTCAGAGAGACCTTGTCAAAGGGGGCAATGACTTGGTACCACAAATTGCCCCCGAATTCCATCGATTCTTTTGCCATGCTTGCGTACACCTTCGTAAAAGCTCATGCGGGTGCCATCAAAGTCGAGACATGGAAATCGGATTTATTCAAAGTTAGGCAAAGAGAAAACGAGATGCTTAGGGAATTTGTATCTCGCTTTCAGATGGAACGGATGGACCTACCACCGGTCACTGATGATTGGGCCGTACAGGCCTTCACCGAAGGGCTCAACGCTCGAAGTTCAACGGCTTCACAACAGCTTAAGCAAAGCTTGATTGAATATCCGGCTGCCACTTGGGCAGATATACACAACCGATATCAATCGAAGATTAGGGTCGAGGACGATCAACTTGGAGTCCCCTCGGGATCCACTTATCCCATCAGAGCTCACGATAGTGTTCAAAGAGATATTTATCGAGAGCCAAGATCGAACAGAGACAGGCATCGAACATATCCTGGAGACCGAAAGGCCATTTCAGTAAGGCAGGGTTCTCCGAGAAAAGAAAGGAGGAATGATCTTAATCGAAGGAACCAAGGACCATTGGCAAGAAACAACTTCGAGAGAGCCGCTGGTCACCGAGAAGCACCACGACTGTCCGAATATAACTTCAACGTCGACTCAGCGACTCTCGTATCGGCCATAGGTCGCATTAAGGATACCAAGTGGCCTCGACCGCTGCAATTGGATCCAGCTTGATATGTAAATACCATGGTACACATGGGCACAAGACAGAAGACTGTCGACAGTTGAGGGAAGAGGTGGCACGGTTGCTCTAAAGTGGGCACCTTCGAGAGTTTTTGAGCGACCGAGCCAAAAACCATTACGGGAACATGATAGACCAGTAAACCAGGAGGAGCCTCAGCACACGATCAATATGATAATCGGTGTGGTAGATACACCCCAAGGACCGCTATTGAAACACACAAAAATATCTATCACCCGAGAAAAGCGCACTCGAGATTATGCGATGGAGGGAGCTTTGCACTTCAGTGAGGAGGATGCGGAAGGAATCATACAACCCCATAACGACGCCTTAGTAATATCAGTGCTTATATAAAAAACCAAGGTGAAACGTGTGTTGGTCGATCCTGGTAGTTCAGCCAACATAATTTGGTCATGGGTTATCGAACAACTCGGGTTGACTGATCGAATTATCCTTGAAGTTCGGATCCTCAACGGTTTTAACATGGCTTGCGAAACAATCAAAGGAGAAATAACTTTACCAGTAAACACTGCCGGTGCCGTTCGTGAAACGAGATTCTGCATAATCTAAGGGGATATGAGATACAATGCCTTGCTCGGGAGACCACGGATTCATGATATCAGAGCAGTACCCTCGACACTGCACCAAATGTTGAAATTCCCATCGGCTGATGGGATCATGAATGTTTATGGAGAACAACATGCGGCAAAAGAAATGTTCGCAGTAGAAGAAGCAATGCCGGAAACGATAGCCCCTTCTCATAGAACCAAATAGCAATCACAGGTATCGCCTTCAACAAACGAAGGTGAACTGGAACTTATCGAAGATGATGAATACGGGATTCCCTGGTCATTCGTCGGCCCCGACGAATCCGATGTTCGAGCAAATTTCGCTCTGAGAGGATGCACCGGATCGGAAGGCATACCTGGGCTCGGGCTTAAGTTCCGAGCTCAGGACTAAACTTATTCATTTTCTTTCAGCTAACGAAGACTCTTTCGCTTGGTCCCATCTTGACATAACAGGGATACCTCCGGAGATCACGACTCACAAACTGAGCATCGATCCTAAATTTCGGCCGGTCAAGCAAAAGAGAAGGCCTCAATCCGAAGTCAAGCAAATATTCATCAAAGATGAGGTAACCAAGCTTTTAAATATAGGATCCATTCGGGAAGTTAAATACCTAGAATGGTTAGAAAATGTAGTTATAGTTCCTAAAAAGGGAAATAAGTTAAGAATGTGCATAACTTACAAAGATTTAAACAAGGCATGTCCTAAAGATTCTTTTCCCTTACCTAATGTCGATCGCATAATCGATGCCACCACTGGCCACGAGACCCTTAGCTTTCTCGATGCCTACTCTGGCTATAACCAGATACGAATGGACAAGGATGATCAAGAAAAGACATCCTTCATCACTAAGTATGGTACATACTGCTATAACGTGATGCCATTCGGGTTAAAGAATGCGGGGGCTACCTATCAACACTTAGTAAACAAAATGTCCGAAAAACAATGGAAGTCTACATTGATGATATGTTAGTTAAGTCCCTGCGAGTAGAGGACCATTTGAGTCATTTGCAGGAAACGTTCGATGTACTGAAATAGTACAACATGAAGTTGAACCCGAAAAAGTGCGCATTTGGAGTGGGCTTGGGAAAATTCCTCGGTTTCATGGTTTTGAATCGGGGAATAGAAATTAACCCTGAGAAGATCAAAGCCATCGAAGACATTACAATCGTAGACAATGTAAAGGCTGTACAAAAGCTGACAGGTCGAATAGCCGCTTTAGGCTGGTTCATTTCAAGGTCTTCCGATAGAAGTCACCTATTTTTCAACTTGCTGAAAAAGAAGAATGATTTCTCGTGGAATCCGGAATGCCAACGCCCATTAGAAGAGCTCAAGATATATCTCTCTAGCCCACCTTTGCTGCATACGCCAAAAATGGGTGAACAATTATACTTCTACCTTGCCGTTTCGGAAGTAGCAGTGAATGGGGTCCTGGTCCGAGAAGAACAAGGTTCACAATTTCCTATTTATTACGTCAGTAGAACCTTAGGAGAAGTCGAAACTAGATACCCGCATCTAGAAAAATTTGCACTCGCTTTATTGAGTGCCTCTAGGAAGCTAAAACCCTACTTCTAGTGCCATCCTATATGTGTAGTAACAACTTACCCCCTGAGAAATATAATGCATAAGCCCGACCTATCCAGCCGGTTGGCCAAGTGGGCCATCGACATAAGTGGGTACGATATCGAATATCGGCCCCGAACCTCGATCAAATCTCAAGTATTGGCAGATTTCGTCGCCGATTTGGTGCCGTCATTGATTCTCGAGGTCGAAAAGGAACTAATGACCAAATCGGGTACTCCTTCGGGAGTGTGGACCCTGTTCACAGACGGTGCCTCGAATTCGAAAGGATCGGGGCTTGGTATCGTATTAAAACCTCCAAACCGAAAACACTATTCGACAGTCTATTAAGACTGTAAAATTGACTAACAACGAAGCAGAGTATGAAACTATGATTGCAGGTTTAGAGCTGGCCAAAAGTCTGGGAGCAGAGATAATCGAAGCCAAATGTGATTCCCTCCTCGTGGTCAACCAAGTAAACAGGACTTTCGAAGTCAGAGAAGGGCGAATGCAAAGGTATTTGGACAAGCTTCGTCACGTTGCACAGGTTTAAAGAATGGACTTTGCAGCACATACCTCGAGAACAAAGCAGTGAGGCCGACGCCCTCGCCAACCTAGGATCGTTGGTCAAAGACGAGGAAATTGAGTCCGAAAAAGTTGTACAGCTCTTAAGGTCGGTGGTGGAGGAAGGCCATGCCGAAATCAATTCGACAAGCTTGACCTGGGATTGGAGGAACAAGTATATAGAATATCTCAGCTCAGGTAAACTCCCTTCGGATCCCAAAGAATCGAGAACATTAAGCACAAAAGCAGCCCGGTTCTGTTTATCCGATGATGGGACCCTATTCAGAAGGACGTTCGGAGGCCCCCTTGCAATATGCCTTGGACCAGGAGACACCGAGTATATTTTAAGAGAAATACACGAAGGCTCATATGGCAATCACTTCGGTTTCGAATCCTTGGTTCGAAAAATAATTCGAGCCTGCTATTATTGGTTCGATATGGAGAAAGATGCGAAGGAGTTCGTTCGCAAGTGCAACGAGTGCCAAAGGCATGCACCGATGATCCACCAACCCGGAGAGACACTACATTCGGTCTTGTCACCATGGCCATTCATGAAATGGGGAATGGACATCGTTGGCCCTCCCCCTTGTTCTCCAGGTAAAGCTCAATTTATTCTTTTTATGACTGACTACTTTTCCAAATGGGTTGAAGGCGCAGGCTTACGAAAAAGTTAGAGAAAAGGAGGTGATCGACTTTATCTGGGACCATATCATATGTCAGTACGTAATGCCATCAGAGATCGTGTGCGATAACGGCAAGCAGTTCATCGGCAGTAAAGTGACAAAGTTCTTTGAAGACAACAGGACCAAGAGAGGGATCTTATCGATGCCTTATCACCCTAGCGGCAACGGACAAGCTGAGTCAACCAACAGAACCATAATACAAAACTTGAAGAAAAGGTTAACCGACACAAAGGGAAAATGGAAAGAAATACTGCCCGAGGTTCTATGGGCTTACCGCACGACCGAGAAAACCAGCACCGGGGCCACTCCTTTCTCTTTAGTATACGGAGCAGAGGCTTTAATACTAGTCGAGGCAGGCGAACCGAGTGTCAGGTTCCGATGCGCAACCAAAGAATCAAATAGAGAAGCTATGAACATCAATCTGGAATTATTGGATGAAAGAAGGGAAGCAACCCTTGTTCGAATGGCGACCCAAAAACAAAAGATCGAAAGGTAATATAACCGGAGAGCCCATCTTCGACATTTCAGCATCGGAGACCTGGTACTCAGAAGAGTCACACTCAACACTCAAAATCCAAATGACGGAAAGTTAGGACCGAACTGGGAAGGGCGCCCTACACCATCTTGAAGGTCACCGGAAAGGGATCTTATAAGCTTGGAATCATGGAGGGCAAACAGCTGCCAAACAATTGGAATATAAGTCACCTAAAGCGATACTATTGTTAAGGTATGAAATTGCACTTTTCGTTTGTTTGTTTTGCTAACATCTGCAGGTATTGAACGAGACAATCTCGAATAAGGAAATGCATGACATTAGTATTGGAAGCACGCGTTGCACTCTTTTTCCCTTCGACCAGTGTTGTCCCAAATTGGGTTTAACGGTAAGGTTTTTAATGAGGCAACCAATTATCGTGCTAACCTAGATCGATCGCTCATCGAAGATAATAATATTTGGTGCACAACTTTGATCGACCATGATTATCAGAAGATCACTTGTCTATTTCGATTCATTGTGTGGTCATTTCAATTGGGGGGAACTTCCCGTAGATCGTTAGGAATCAATGTAAGGGTCAAACGGTCGAAAGTACCGTGACCGAATAGCCTGATCTACCCCCCCAAGAAAATTGTACAAGCACCTAAATGCTAATGAAAGCTTTTGGGCACCAATATCCTGTCTTCGAGCCTAAGGGCCCCTTCAAGTTTTATTACATGATCAGAAATAAGCATTGTTCATAACTTCATAAAAAAATTGAAGGGAATTAAGAACTGTTAAGGCAAACCCCAATTCCTTAAAAGGCCAAGGCCTTATCGAGATAATGAAACTCGAAGAAAAGTAAGACCTATTGAGGCAAATCCGAATTTATAAAATGCTAAGGCCGAAAAGAGTTGGACTCGAGGGAAATTGAAATCTGTTAAGACGGGACTCCGATTTCTTAACGGGCCACGACCACGTCGAATTAATAAAATTCAAAAAATAATAAGACCTATTAAGGTGAACCTCGACCCCCTTTCGAGGCTTAGGCCTTATCCAATTGGCCATGAAAGGGGAAAATCTACTGAGAAATAAGCTAAGTCTTAACTAAGCCTGAAAGGCAGGAAAGTTTGCAAATTGGGTTATCAGAATAGAATCAAACAAAAAAGGGAAAATATTTTATATGTACGAAACAAAGTGTGTTACAAAAAAGTGAGAATACTAGAAAGACATATTATACAACAGACGACATCAATCAGAATTCTCGGAATCTTCTTCTTCTTCAGGGAAGGCCCGCTTTCTAGCATCGACTTCAATCTTTGCTGCATCATCGACCTCGGTGGATAGATCGAAGCCTCGAGCTTGTAACTCCTCGAGAACGGAAAGACGGGTTTGGCACTTGGCATACTCAACCAGGATCTTTGATTGCTCTTGGGTAGCCTCAGCATCGGCCCTGTATTGAGCTATCAGATCATCGGCATCAGCTTTAGACGTGGCAATCTCGGATTTAGCCGATTGCAGCTCGTTAACCAAGACATCACGATCCAAAATGAGCGTCTCAACTTGGGACTAAAGTGTATCGGTGCTCTTGGTCAGAGTCCCGATTTTCTCTTGTGCCTCCGAAACTTGCTCTTCCAAAGGGACTACGCGAGCTCGGAGGGTCTCCTTTTCCGAAGTCAGCAGATCGGCCTTGTCTCTCCATTCACTATTTTCTCCCTTGGCCTCGCTCAATGCGGATCGAAGTTGATTTACTCGGTCAAGTTGCTGGCCCTGTTGGTCAAGTGTTTTATCATTTTCCCTGTGCATGAAGTCTAGCTTAGCCCGAAGAGTCGACATCTCCCCCTCGAGTCGCTGACGACGTGCCTTTTCTTCCCTTAGCTGAAGGAGAGCCTCATGATGAAGCACCGAAGACTACGAATATGAAATGAAATAAAATGGTCAGTACAGGTTGAAGAGTAAAATAACAAACACCAAACAAAGCCTGTATGAAATTTTACCTTATTTGCTACCTGTTGAGCCTCATTGAATAAGCAGGCCTCATCCATCTCATCCATTGCAGCCTGATCTTCTTCGGTCACCATACACCGAAGGTAGCTAGCCACTCCCACAGGCGCGGCAAGAGCCCTAGCATCTTCGGGAATGGTGAACTTTATTATGCTCTTCCGATTAGGATTGGAACTCGGAGCAGGAAATCTATCGACCAACTTAGGACCGAAAGATACCCTGCTCGTCTCGGCGGAGGGGCTCTTCCTCGGCACTTCAAGCCCAAAGGTGTCAGCCGATGGCACACCGTCAAAAAAGTCTTCAAAGGGCCCGAGCCGAGAAGCAATGGACTCGCCGCATCGGCGCATCGGCGCAAACCCCGGTCCTCGCCGCTGCATTAAGGTCCTCTACCCGAGGAATACAAGCTTCATTGGTCCTCGGCTCGGGGACTGCTCGAGATGGCTCGCTGCTTGAAATACCGAGGTCCCTATCTTCCTCGGAATCATCACTCAATCGGATAGCCAAGTCGGCAATTCTGGGCTTACGAGCTATGCTCTTCTTCTTAATTCTTTTTTTCTCAAGCTTAGAGGGACCAGGGGCTTCTTTTCTCTTTTTCTCTCCCTCCTTCTCCGAGATAGGGGTAGGGCAGGGAACCTCTGTACCGGGGGACATCGGCCTCAATTCGGCGTCCTTCGATAGACCTGCAAAGGAAAGAGGAAATGAATTAGTAGCAGCACCGACCACATAAAGCATGAAATATTAGTATTACCGGTCTCACCATGATTTTTGGCCTCCCATAGGCCTTTTGATATCTCACGCCAGGCGCGATCTGAGTAGGCCCTTTGAGCTACCACCTTCCGGACCCACTCCTCCAAATGCTGAATCGCATCCGGCATTTGAGAAACGGCTACATCTTACAAAGTATGTTAGTGAGATAACAAAGAAAAACAACAGACGAATTCAGATAGGAAAGTGATTCTTACGGTTCCTGTTCCACTTTTCAGGGAATGGTATATCTTCTGCAGGGATTAGGTCCGACGTCCTAATTTGAGCAAATCGGCTCATCCAGCCCCGGTCCTTGTCCTCGTCAATGCTCGAAAATGGGGCTTTGCTAGCCCGGCGAGCGAGTTTTATTGGTCCCCCTCGAAAAACTCGGGGACTGTATAATCGCAGTAAATGATCGATGGTGAAAGGATGCCCATCGACCTTACTCACAAAAAAACGGAAAAGATGAATTATTCACCAAATGGAAGGGTGAATCTGACCCAGTGTAACATTGTACCTTTTAAAAAATGCGACAATAATGGGGTCCAAAGGTCCCAATGTGAAGGGGTAAGTATAATACTCAAATAGCCCTCCACGTGGGTGGTAATCGCCTCGTCCGGAGAGGGGACTACCACATCTTTACCGACCCAGTTACATTCTATTTTCACCCTATCAAGGGTTTTACTCGTGATGGAACTAATATACCTAACGACCGGTTCGCCTCGGCCCGGTATTGAGGAAGCCTTCTCCACCTTAAAGTCGGAGCCAATTGAGCATCCAACCGGTATGAAAGCTTTTAGAGGAGGATCTGTCAAGGTTTCCTCGACAACGACAGGCTCGACCTCTTCAGTGGGTTGAGAGGAAGAAGGTTGTTGCTTCTGAGGAACAGACTTGGATATTTTCGCCATTGAAGTTAAAGAGATGGAAAGCGAGTAGATGCAAGTGTAGAAAGTGAAATTACTTGAAGAACGGAGTTTAGAGAACTTGGGCAATATGGTATTCAAATGAAAAACTTGAAAATTGAAAAATGAGAGGGCTATTTATACTTTTCAAAAGCGGCGGCTCGAAACCCAAAATGAGAAAGCATTAATTGGTGTTTGCAGGAATCGCAGAGTTTGTCGCCAGTTGGTACATGAAAAGACCTTTTTGATACTGGCCGCATGTGTCATCATGCTGCCGTCATTCATCAACAAGACGTTTTGTGATTTGACGTTTCGAATTCTGTGTCGCTCACTATAACTATGTCTCCACTTAACCTAATCTTGAAAGTGGCAGCTCATATCGTTTCTTGTCATTACTCTCCAAAAAACGAGGGGACTATCTGTATGGGGTCGAACCCGATCGCTTGCATAGGAAATATAGGTTTTGGGATTCGACGACCAACATCGATCGGACCCACCAACCGAGAGGTTGAGACCGGAGTATGAAATACATGAAGCTCGAGACCAGACGTCGTCTGAACGAAGCTCGAAGCCAAAGCGCTCGAAGTGAAATCGTCGAGGCCGATCAGGGTAAAACATCCTATGGTAAAGTTATCAGATTTGCGTAACCGAAGGACCGAAAATCTCGTGATATACAAACATCTCGGCAGGAATCGCGGCTCGATCAATAGAGACGTTGAATCCATTAATTCTAGGAATATCTTATCATGTAAATGAGATTTTTACCTTGTATAGAATCATTCACCTTTTCCTATATAAACAGGAAGCCCCATTTGTAAAAGAGATGATAGATAAACAAATATAAAAAAGCTATAGTCTACTTTGCTCGTTCATTTACTTCATATTTTATTTCAAAGGGCTTCTAGCACAGGAAGATCATTCAATCTTGGCGGTTTGCTTCTTTTTCTTGTTCACTAATTTAGTCTTTATTTCTGTATATCCTTTAATTGTATTAAATCAGGTCGCGTATCCTTAAAATCACATATAAATTTAATTATTACTCGTAAACAGGGTAAACAATAGGTGAGGCCAAACATGTTATAAATACGGAATATGAATCTCATGAATTTTTTCAATTCGTTGTCCCTTGAATGATAATTTTTTTTTTATAAACTTACAAAATTAATATAATTGTTTTAGGAAAAAACTACATATAGAGCAAGAACTTCAAGACCAAATAGGAAAACATTTGAGCATTACACATGATAATGACATGACGATCAAAATTGTGGTGAGATTGTTGCTCCCTAACGCACACACAAGTATACGCGGTCGACAAGTAATATATGATTTTGAATCCAGGTTATCGTACCCGCAGGGGCTTAATTTAACTACTTACTAACGTATTAATATTGTTATTTAAGCAAGAAAAATTCGAATTCAAGATCTTGATTATTCTAAACTACAGCTCTAATTTATAACTAGTATTATCAAGGAACAAATTAAGTGTTGTTTAATCAATAGGAACAAATATTCCAGGGTTGTGATTATTTCACCAATCCTATTGTGTTCTAATTAACTTCCCGTTCATATAATTCACGTATGGTTGCTAATTAATCGATGAACGTTCTCATAGCCTTCTTCCAAAGTACTATTCGCCTATTCTTAATAAATTAAAACCTATATTCCTATGGAATTAATCTATCAAGAACGCACTGAAAATACGATATTCAATTAAGCATGGTGATTAAGTATATTCCTATCCTAACTACGAATCCGCTCCCCTTAAAAGGTTAAGAACATGCTTTCTTCAATTCTTCTCTAATCTAAACATAGTTTTCCCAAACATAGCATAGATAGTTGATAGAACCTAATTGATGGCCAAACAATTAAGCAATTAAGCATAGAATTGAAAAAACAACCATATAATCATGAATTATAATCAAGAAATCGTTAACTTCGAACCACAATATTCATGGGTAATCCCAACCCCAGAACAAGGGGTGATTAGCCACTCATGCTAAAAACAATCAAAATATAGAGTATTGAATAAACTATAAGAATACTAGAAAAGGATGAAGAACTGATGATTAATGCTTCCGTGGAATGTTCCGTTGTGTTTTTGCCTCCCAAATCACGTTCTATATGTCCCTCTTGGGTTTGGATGTGTTTATATAGGTGTTGGGAAGGGGTAGGGTTGAAAATAGTAGACTTCTAGACGAAATAGGACAACTTCCGATGTCGGCGCCCTGGCTGGGGCCAGGCGCCCCCCAGGGCGCTGCGTCCAGTGCCCTTTCTCTGTCTCTCTGCCTCCAGCGCCACAGGTGGCGCCAGGCGCTGCCTGTGGTGCCCAATGCTCCTTCGTCCGCTTTTGTCTCGTTTTGGTTTATTTCTTGCTCGTTTCGCCCCCAATTGCTCCCGACTCATTCCTACAAATAAAAACATTTTAATTTAACATGAATCGAAGCAATTAACATCTCAATTTTATAGAACAAAAGCCAAATATGAGGTGATTTACATACAAATATATAACTTTTACACCAAACATCAACACCCCACACTTAGACTCTTGCTCGCCCTCGAGCAATGGAATTATTTACCAACTTCCCAACTACGTCCACTTAATATCATCACGAAGCATTCGACTTTTTAATCAAATCATACTTTTGAACACAATCAACACTAGAAAGTAAGCATGAACACACAATTAATCCATATACTTCCCGTAAAGTCTACTTAAGCACAATATCATCCAACAACCCAAATGTCACCACCCAACCTCAAGAGCCGAGTCGCAACCATTAAGCAATCTCAATACATATACTTATCTAACAAGATAATTTACAACATTACCAATCGCTCATGAAATCATGTGCCCTTACCACAATCCGAAGAGTGAACATAGATGAATAATATCACCCAATTTTGAACAAAATAAATGCTCTCACTCTCACAAAGAACTCATATGCTTCCTGTAATAGTACGATAAGCTTGCCCGTAGTGTAGATTTCTACTGATTGAGTTAGTCAAATCTAAGATCAACTAGGACTTTTAAGGTTGTAATGTAGGCTAGGGGACGGTAGGATATATTTAGTAATAGTGGCTAGTCCTCCTAAGCACTTAATACACTACAATCACAATTTGAGCACTTTTCTTTTTCAATTACTTCACTTCTATCATTTCACTAGAACAAATCAATAGGAGGTGTTTTTCTATATATTTTTCGCTAATATTTTTCTAACATTTTTTTTCTCTTTTCCGTTTTTTCCTTTTTCTTTCTTTTTGTTTCTTCTATTTTTTTTCTTTTTTCCTTTTCACACTCCATACAAATATTCATCATCTAGTGACTCTTAATTTCAGCTTCATTGACCCGCCAGGTCCTTTCACGGGTCCACTCATAATCAAGACAATCCCCAACGTCTACCCTTACTTCTTTTAGCGACTAAGTGCCTTAGGAGTTAAAGGTTCAAATAAGTCTAATTCAAGAACAAAATAAGGGAATGACTTGTAATGTAGGTACCAAAGAAAAAGGCCTATAGGCTCAAAGGGGCTAGCAACGGATAATTTGATATTCGATGTGACAGGCACATCCATAATCAAACAAGAAAATGCCTATATCATTTCTTAGATTCGCCCAACTTACAATTTCGCTTCAATTAACACACGGGGCAAGTTCTAGACTATACGGGATAGCACAGAGAAAAAATAACCTCACTCACACAATGCACATGACTCAATCACGACGATTCTGTTCAAATTTCAAGTCAAGCAAGCATACATAATTGAGACAATTAAGCAGTAATTACACTATATGATATACAAGTCAACAACTGAGAAGGGGTGTCACAAATTGGGCGGATTTCTTGTTTTCTTAGGCTTACAATTCAACTAAACGGGAAAATAGATCATGTGTCGTAGCCTATTGTACTAGCATCAACTATGTCAAGAAGTATTGCAACATAAATCAGTTCTTTCTAAAGTAGTCCTAAAAAAAAAATTAATTTGCCTGGTTCGAGCTACATCCTTGGAAAAGAACCGGTGTCTTAAGATAAACCAAGGAATATTAGCTAACTATCCTAAAAATAAAATCTTTTTGTTGTTTTTAATCAAATTTTATCCCTCAAGAAAAAAGATCCATCGTTGGGAAAAATCTGAAATATATATTTTATGTACTTTTTTTTTCTGATTTTTTTCTTTATTTTTTTCTGGTTTTTTTATACTCTAAAAATTATAACAAACAAACTATTAAGAGAACAAATATATTAATCATAATACTAACAAATTAAAACTAACAAAGTACATAATCTAAAGTCACAAAATACACAAGCTTTCACAAACATACAACACCAGCACAAGTAGTAGTTCCCCCATCCCATACTTAAATCATGCATAGTCCTCGATGCATTTAAAATAATTAGAACAAAGTAGGGTGAGAAGAAACTCCCTGTCAGTCCGTGCCGGTCTCCTCGGAATCCAGCTCAAAAGGCACCATCGCCATTGGCCCGGTTGTGCCATCATCATCATCATCATCCCCCTCGGTATCCGAGCCCTGCACTGTGTTGGCGTCCTCTGATGGATGCACAGGGCTGCCATGGGCAATCCCTAACATTTCTTTAGATGCGCTGGATAGATCATCACGCAGGTGCATGCGCTCTTCATCAGTGATACCGGCTTGGCTGATGAGCTGATTGATAGCGTTATACATGTATTTGTTGAAGTTTTCTTCACGATCCAATCGAGCCGCGGGGGTGAGCTTGGCCGATGTTTCCATGACAACGGTGATATCCATTAGCCCGGCTGGTGCCTCTACAACCTTGTCGTGCCCAGGATACTCAGGCACTCCCAGAAACCGCATGTACTGCGTCAGAAGGTTGCCGAAATACAACCGCCGAATCTGCTGCCCGAATCTGGTGCGGGCCATTTTGTTGAGCATAATCTCAGAGATGTTGATAGGTCGGCCGGTCATGAGTGAGAAGATCATACACACTCTGGCTCGAGTGCAGTCACTGCTGTGTTCGGCAGGCATCAGTCTAGCCTACACAAAGTTCTGCCATACCTTGGCAGTGTTGTTGAAGTCTGCCCTCACCATAGAGAGATGAATGTTCCCCTGCTTCCTCTGCCACTTGGTATTTGAATCGATGCCACACAATGTGTGCCGGATCAGCTCATATGGAGGACTCTTAATGAGGCTCTGCAGTCTCCATGAATTGGCATTTTCAACCCCAAGATAATCACGCAAGTCTTCTCGACCCATTGGCACATCTATCCCGCGAACATAGGAGGTAGCTCGGTGATGGTTCCAATTGGCATACAGTTCACGGACCAAACTCATATTGGCGGGCCCCGGGTAGTCCAGAAATTTGTCCATCCTGGATATACGCAGTCTGGCGAGTATGTTGGGGAACCGCCTTTCTAAAGTAGTTGTGTTAATTCCCATATTACACATAGCGCCCAGTCAGAACGAAGTTCCGATACCACACAGCAGCAGCATCGTTAACCAACTCTAATCGAGGACGAGGCCTGGCTGGGATTCGCTGCGATCCCTCATCCACCTACTTTCCCTTGGACTGTCTCGAGGAGCCCTCTCCCTGTCTTCGCTTCTTTGGAACTGGCGAAGTACCGGAGGCTTTTCCCTTTAGCATCATCACGGGCCATAATGTCCTGCAACACGAGCAAATAGAAAAGTGAGCAAAGTGTAATACGTATACCGTAGGTACAATGTCATTAAAAGACCCCACACTTAAACTCTAAGCATAGAAGCAAGTGTTGCAATACAAATTATGGGTACTCAAGACTTCCCCATGTGTCAAAAATTAAATAGTGATCATGGCGACATGAATAGGCGATAATGACAATGGAAGGTAAAAGCTCGACACTTTCTAGGCTAGTGCTAGAATATAAGTACATTAAGCTATCTTACACAATTATACAACATACATATACAAGAGTAAGGACGTAAGAAGATATGCGGCATCAAATTCCTATCCCTCAACTAGTAAACGCCCCCCCCCCCCCCC